>CM076576.1:1972174-2048563 GCA_034641835.2 Pinus albicaulis | reverse complement strand
CCATCTTTGATCAGCTTTTTATATGTGATACTTGGACATTGATTCAGACTTACACTTCCGGGCCATGCTCAGATGATTCATTGTGTACTTTCAGTTCAGCTATACTTGTATACATGTTGGATCTATTCAGTACTTTCTATATGATGTATTTTTGACTGAGCATGGGTATGCCCGCCTCAGCATGAGTTGACTCTCTATTTTCTTTCATTGGTTTTTGGCAGGTTGAAATCTGGTGAAGTCCTCTCTTGTCCTTGCAAAGTTCTTTCTATGTGCATAATACATTTCGGCCATCATGTACCCCTTCTGACCTCATATATTAGGGGGCATCTGTTATAGAATCATTTCTCACCTTCATATGATTCATGATTTCTTTGATGGTTTTGAGCACCCATTCCTACAGACTTGGACAACTTCACTTAAAAACAATGTAAAAATCCCCATACGCGATTATGCCTGTACTTTTCCACGTATATACGCGAGTCCAGCTGCACTTTTCCACGTATGCCATTAAAATTATGAAAAAATATATAAAAATTCACTATTTTCGGGCTGGGTTGATGGTTACTCGGGTAGTTCAACCACCCCAGCACGTGGCCAACTGTTTCCAACTATTGAAACTACTTGGAGGGCATTAAAATCATTAAAAAATATATAAAAATTCCCTATTTTCAGGCTGGGTTGATGGTTACTCAGGTAGTTCAACCACCCCAGCACGTGGCCAACTGTTTCCAACTGTTGAAACTACTTGGAGGGAGTATAAAAACCCCTCATGTGTATGGCCTAAGGGAGAGAGAGAGAATTTATTGATATTATACTCTGTTGGTATTCCCTATCCAAGTCTGATTCCCCGTGCCTCCTGCACTTTCCCAGTTCATTACAGGAAACCCTTGTTTCCTTGAGATGCTCATCTCCCTATATGTCATCTCGTATGCACCATTTTGGAAGGAATCTTAGCGAGGCAAGGGCGGGACGGATCCGGACGACGGTCTGCTCGAAGATCGTGGAAGGATTCAGGTGATCTCTCCACTCGTTATTTCTGTACATGCTATTTATAATACAGAAGTACCATCTTGTTCCCGAAATATACGTGTTAGTGTTTGCTTACATATATGAGAAAATTGTTATTTAAGCATTCATTATGGTTTATTTAATGTTTTATACGGATTTCACTAACATTTAGAGTAGATATATGTTGTACAACCAGTTCTTCGTGCTTGTTTCTTCTTGTCTTTCAGGTTAAGAAGGAAGGACGGTTGCTGGGGGTTTGGACCCCGCGAGATCGGCTTCAACCGTAGGACCTACGGGTAACTTCCTCGATCTATTCTATTTAGTTTTTCCTGAACATGCATGGTTGTGTGAGTCCTTCTTAAGTAGCATGCCCTTGCTCTGTGGAGGTTGTAACCCAACGAACCTCTAGGGTGATTTTCCCCGAAACAAGGGGAAGTTAGTTGTAGGATCCAGGTGGATCTACAAGGTGAAGCAGGCAACAGATGGGAGTGTAAAGAAACAAAAGGCCATATTTGTTTCCAAAGTGTTCTCTTAGATGGAGGGGATTGATTATGATGAGACCTTTGCACCAATCACAAGGTACTCATCAATGAAATCCATCCTTACACTTTCAGCGCAGATGGAATGGCAGATACATCAGATGGATGTAAAGATATCCTTCCTCAATGGGGTGATTGAGGAAGAGGTGTACATTGGGCAACCGGAAGGTAAGACCTTCGACAGAGAGTCACATGCGTGCAAACTAAAGAGAGCATTGTATGGGTTGAAACAAGCACCTCGTTCTTGGTACACTAGGATCGAATGCTACTTCACTGGGTTGGGCTTCACCAAGAGTGAAGCAGATGCGAACCTTTACCATATTGTGGTAGAAGGTAAAATTTTGATCATTGCACTTTATGTCGATGATTTGATACTGGTAGGTGATGAGTAGCTCATCAATTCTTGAAAAGAGGATCTTGAAAGAGAATTTGAGATGAAATACATGGGGCTCTTATACTATTTCCTAGGATTGGAAATTTGGCAAAGATATGGGGAGCTATTTGTATCCCAGGGCAAGTATGCCAACGATATTCTGAGGAAGTTTCAAATGGAGGGCAGAAAACCCATGGAGACTCCTCTAGAAGGAAACTAGAGGAAGGAGGATGTTACTTCAAGTGAAGTAGTTGATGATACCATCTACATGTATCTTGTGGGTTCACTAGTGGATTTGGTGAACACACAACCAAACATATTCTACATGGTTAACCAACTTATTCAAGTTGTGGTTAAGCCTACCAAGCTCTTTTGGAAGGCAGAAAAACATGTGTTGATATACCTTAGAGGCACTACAGAGTTTGGGCTATGGTACAGGCAGACAGAGGGAGTGAAGCTTCAAGGCTTCACGAATGAATATGGGGCAGGGAGCCCATCCGATACGAATATCACATCAGGGGGCATCTTCAACATTGGATCAACAACAGTTTTGTTGGTACACCAGGAAACAGAGATTGGTTACACTCGGTTCAACAGAGGCATAGTACATGGTGTCCAATCATGAAACATGTGAGGTCATCTGGATGAGGAAGATACTTGTTGGTTTGTTTGGTCGATAGATGGATCTGGCGGTTATTTATTGTGATAACCCGAATTGCATCAAACTCTCGGTTAACCCAATTTTTCATGACAAGTCCAAGCATATTGATATCATGTATCACCATCTCAGAGATTGTGTACAGAGGAGGATTACACCATTAGAGTACATTCCCAACGAGAAGAAGGATGCAAACATCTTGAAGAAGGCATTGTCAAGAGGAAAATTCAAGTTCCATAGAGGCAGGATAAGGGTAGCAAACAATCTCTTTCTTGTTGAGAGGGAGTCTTGAAATTGGCAACAAGAAGAGGCTTCTAATTTAATTTTCCCTTAATTAAATTAGAAGGGAATTGTAATTCCACATCACATGAAAACTTATACGAGTTAACTGAGTTGGGAATACTTAGTTAGCTCAATCAATTTGATTTGGGGGTCAAACTAGAGGCATGTAGAATTCACTCTAAGTTTTCAATCAAAACTAATGAATACACAATTGCAACATATATATAATAATTGTATGTCATCAACATGATTCATCTACAATGATTAATTTAGAAAATATATTTTGATTCCTCATATCCCTTCTAAGGGAAAATTAATTTCCTCTTCTCTCATGGAAGAAGCATTGTTATTGGACCCACATGACTATTGACTAGTGTCTCGCTTTCTGTAAAAAGCAAGGTTGAGACTAACATATCAACATTTTTTCTCGATCTCGGCCTCCCCCAAAATAATGGTGGCTCATCCTCCCCTATCCCTACTCCACATGTAACTACTTGAGTACCTCCTCCATAATAGACCTTGGTCTCTACACTCCACCATGTGTGTGTGTGTAAAAGATGATGGCTTATCCTCCCTTGTTGATACTCGATATGTAGCTACTTGAGCACCTCCTCCATAATAAGTGTTGGTCTATACCCTTCACTATATAAATACATATCTATATGTTTCATTCATCTACATTAATGTAAATTCAAACCATCATGCACCAAGGATGCAAAGTTTCTCATAGATATAAGATGTAAAGGTGAGTATAGAAAATGACTCTATCAATGTGATATATATTTGAAACAAATACATTACTAGTAAGACTTTAAATGCAATTCAAAGTCCAAAAAAATTATGCTACAACAAATAACTAAACATTATCAAAATCGTCCCTTAATTGTAGCATCATCTACCTCCTCCTCTTTTCTTTACCTCAGTCCTCCAAGGACATTATTACTAGTGTTTGGTGCTGCTAGTGGATCCAAGTTCATCCCACTGAAACTTAAGTCAAAGTA
The DNA here is from genome assembly GCA_034641835.2 of Pinus albicaulis. Lineage (NCBI taxonomy): Eukaryota > Viridiplantae > Streptophyta > Pinopsida > Pinales > Pinaceae > Pinus > Pinus albicaulis. The sequence continues at coordinate 2,044,702 of CM076576.1, read as the reverse complement.
CTCTTATTTTGATGAAATTGGATAGCCATGTTTTAAAAAATGACATAGAAAGCTTGGCATGGCTAATTAGTGGTTTTGGCTTAAATGAAGGGTACATTTTTCTAATTTCATGGTAGAAGAATTCAGCAATAACATCACAAACAACAAGGTACCTAAATGGCTTGGTGGTTTTAATTAAATGCCAATCACTTACCCTTATATTGGAAACATTTGGGAGTGTGATCTAGAGCGAGAGCACCCCCAAAATCGATGCTCTTTGTACCTTGATTATAAAAATATCACTTTTATGAAAAAACATAGTTGATCAAATTTTGTGTGTATTTATATGCACTCCATTGTAGTTGTGTCAATCATCAATCACTTACTTGATTTTAAATTATATTTTTTTCCATCATAATTTATTTCACATGGACATTTCTACTAAAGTATATACGCTATAAGCATCTTCATTAAACATCTTCATTAGATGAAATCCAATGTGAATGATGTCATTTATTTTATCAATATTTCCAATTATGGCTTTTAACAAAAAAATATGTTCGAGAATTGATCCCAAATAATCAAATTTTAGGCTTATATTGGCCTTTTGTTAGGGCTTTATAATTTTCTTGATTTTTCCTTGAAAAGAACATCTCTGAGAAAAATTGCAATGTTACAAAATTTCCTAAAAATTATGATGCTTAAAATTCAATTTTCTAAATGATTTGTTATCCTCTATTTAGAATCATAAATTTCCACGTTTGTTTAATCCATACAATGCTTTTAAAATTATGCATAACCTATAAAAACAATTGAGTACTTTCATTTCCTCTAACCACTATTTTATACCATCAATTTTATAAGTTTATATCATTTAAAGGCCTTTTCAAAAATGAACATATTGCATGGTAAATTTCATGACATTTAAAAATATTTAAAGCCTAAAGCTGATGCAACTTTGATTTAAAATTACTTTCAATTCCTTTAACCATCATTTTATAAAATTTCATTTCTTCATTTTTTTTTTAAATCCCCTTTATATGTCAACAAATTTCAATTTTGCATATATATACTCAACTTTGTATCGCCAAAATATAATTTTTTGAATCTAATTATGGAGAGAGAGAGAGAATGCATCATCTTGGTGGGCTAGTGTTACTTTTTGTAGCATCCGACAAGTGTTCTAGTATCGATTTGTGTCTAAGAGACTAATGAACACAAGATTAAAAAAATGAGAAAAGGTTTCAGGAGTAAACACCTAAAGACCGCTTAATTAAATTAATTGATCAATAATTAAAAAATGGCTAAGTCTAACTTAGGGAAATCAATTAATTAAAGGGAATTAATTGAGGATGATCGAGAATACTGTAGAGACTCACATGGGTCAAGTCTAATATGATCTTAGTTTTTGGTGAGGATTTAATCATGGTCATTAAAGCTCCAGAAAGATATTATAAGAGCAAATTGATGGGATGAGGAGAAGACACAAGTGAGGGAGCAATCATCTTGGCAATGTAAATTCCCATTGAACAATGCTTCAATGAGGGAAAAATTGGAGCCAGTGGATGAACATCAGTAGAGGGGGCAACAAGAGGAGAGTTTCAGAGAGTATTCCAGTATCTCTCCAATGTCAGACAGTCAATAGAAGAGGAGGCCTAATAATTGTGCATAAAGGTTGTATAGCTAGTGCGAGCAACCAGTCCAACTAAGCGAGTAGCTGGGAGGGGTTCATATCATTTTTCGAATGTTGGAAATATCTAGAGGGTAATGCGAATTTTTCCAATGACGATGGGATGTACGATGGCTCACTAGGAGCCCGATGGCAAGTCATATGAATTTTCTAAGGCGGTAATGAAAATTCTATGTAGGCCTAATTGCTAGTAAGAGGGTTTGAGCAGACCAAAGGGAGGTCGAATTATTTGCAGAAAGAGATAATTTTCTTGAATTTTTTTGGCCATTATATTTCAAGAATATAGCTAGTGAGGCATCTAGTGTTGTTGAATAATAAAAAGAAAGTCTCATATGTTGCACTAGTTTTCTCTTCAAGGTTTTTCCAGAGACATTCGTCCAAAATTTGTGTCAAATTTTATTGTGTGTGCATAAATTTCTTAGTATTTTTATGGTGAAGATTGAAATTTTGTTTTATTTGTTAATTTCCACAAACAATTAAACTGCTAACAGCTAGAAAAATAAATTTCAGTAATTGCAATCATGGAAATTTCACAACTAGCTCCAATTGTTGATTGTTTTGATTTCACAAAAGATGTTTCAAGGATTTTTTTGTTGTTTTTACGCATACAACTTGAACATGTATACACATAATGATAATAAAGAGTGGATTCATTCATACAATAGATGATGCAATGTCCCATTACATTGTATGCTATGCAACTCCAAAATATCTAAGGATTAACTACTATATTAACTGCCACATTAAATACATCATTACTACACTATTTTATTATGGAGACTATAGTAAAAATTGATAGATATAAGATATATTAAACCATAAAAAATCCTAAATAAACCCTTAAATTCCAAATATATCTAAAACATTCATTATGAACACCACAAAATCATAGAGAGAAGAACACTTGAGGTAGGGTAACACCATAAAATACTTCTTTGGAAGGAAACACTCCACAAACCATGTTTACTACACTACAATACATTCCAATACACATCTTTTGCATAAGAATTTGAATGATCTCTCATACATACATACACACATACAAAGAATTAATGAAGAATGAAGAATGAATTAGAATGTTGTTACAATGAACAAGGGCCAACTTAAGTTTAGCCTAAGGTACCTTTATGAATAGTCATGATTGTTTTAGACGCGAATTTTAATTAATATCCATTAGTTTCACTATTTATTGTATGTATAACATTGTCTACCCCTTAAGAAAATGCTTTGTGTAGAAATTCCTTGTAGATTCAAACTGTTAATTATAATTTGCTAAAACAATAGACTTGAATCTACTCTACCAATTGCGAAAACCAATTTAAATGATCGCGAAATCATGAAGCATACAAGGGAAAGAATTCAATCCAAAAATTACACAAGTATTTCCTAGGGAAAGCCACAACTAAAAACCTCGATATCTGTATATTGCATTATTCATAAAATATGAGAACTTTACAATGCTTTTCTCAAGCCTAAGAAACCTCTGCACTATCCCTATTTGTCTCACTGCTTCTTAAACAAGCCTATGCCAATACTTAACCAAATTTTTGCTTGCCCAAGCCCCTTTTTCCTTGCGTTGTTTCCTTGGGTAATTAGCCCTTATTAATCAGGGAAATCCCCACCCAATACTACATAATCCATCAAGGGCATTCCTCTGACTGCATGCACCACTTGTACAATTTGGATGATTATACAACCGATAGTACACTTCCCTTGAACTCCAATCTCAATTGGATAACTCTCAGTTCACACATGCATGATTTATTTATGGCTGATCTATCAGTTCTCTGGTTGATCATTGAGTGTGGTTCAAGATCCACTTCCACACGTTGACTTTCCACTAGTTTCTCCAATAGTTGGAACTAGTTAAACTAAATTTAACTGAGATTAACTAAATTAATTAATTAAAACACAAAATAAATTCAACCAGAGTTCCTAAAAAGTAGGAAACACTCTACATGACTCAAGTTAGACCCTCAACTTGAATTAGTTGAACAAACTAAGCCAAACTAACTTAGTTAACTCGTACAAGTTGTCATGTGATGTGGAATTAAAATTTAATTCTAATTAAATTCGAGGGAAAAATAAATTAGAATCTTTCTTTGTGCCATTTTCAACACTCCCTCTCAGTAACAAATGGATTGTCAGATACCCCAATCCTACCTCTATGGAACTCAAATTTTCCTCTTGATAGTGTTGATTTTTATAGCATCAGAAAGTGTTCTAGGTCTCAAATTTTGAGGCGAGGCTTGGACAACAATATTCCAGAGAACCTAGAAATCGTTTGTGGAAATTCCACTCAGATTTTGATTTATTAAAATAATGAATTATTTTAATGTGATCCCTAAGTCTAAAATTAGGGAAATTAAATAATTAAAGGGTATTGATATAACAAAGTGTGAATCTTCTAGAAAACGAAAATCAAGTCATCTTTTAATCTGAGACATTGATTAAGGATACAATCTGGGCCCTTGATTCATCGGTGAGAAGGCTACAAAAGAAGGTTTGAGGGTCATTTGGAAATCAAGTCGGGCACATTCTCAGTACCTGAATGAAATCGATTCTGAATCAAGAGAATTTGATTTCAGTGGTTGAGTCTGTAGAGGTGGGATTGCAGAGATAGGAGGAGGGAGAAATCAGAAGACGGAGAAGAAGAAAGGCAGAAGGACGCAGGGAAGGCAACATTGAGCAGCAACACTACCCCTCCATGCAGGCTTACGTAGTCTAGGCATGGAATGCGTAGAGGGGCTACGCAGCTTGACGCAGAAGGGGTAGGAGGTCATCCCGTGTGTCGGAAATTCTTCTGGAATTTCCGGAAAATTCACATCAGGTGTATGCTATTTTGTTTTGCTTGTCAGGACTTATGTAAATGATCTTTTCACTGTTGAAGGTAAATACAAACACTCATCTGCTGCACCGGTTTTCCCACATTGGGTTTTTCTGGGGACAATTGTCCAAAAATAAATGTTTTCATGTGGTTGTTTCTATTATTCTGTATGTGTTATTTATGTTCTTCTGTTTTGATTAGAGTGAAGTACTGTAGTTTTATTTATTTCAAAATTTACTGAAGCATATGTAAATAACTTATCAAATAAGTAGGAAAAATAAATCAATTACTGCAGTAACAATTTTCATAGTGAAAATTTCACATGGTATAAGAGAAAAGGCAAAAGATAGAAAAGGAGGTTCTGCAATGGAACGACTATCCGAAAGTGACGCAACTCAGAAGGACTCACACAATTCCTCAGAGCACATAGAGAAACAGAGGGAGCATGACATATATGTTCTGGCATCAAGACTAGAGGAGGATTTTGCTTGTCTGTCAAGCACGGCCTCTCCAGGAGTTTGGTACATTGACAGTGGAGCATCTGCTCATATGACAGGAGTTTGAGAATGTTTTTCGATCTACCAAGAAGAGCTGATGAATTTTCATATCAAAATGGGAAACAAGGTCAAGTGTACTCCTGTTGGAAGATGTACCATTATATTTCAGACAGAAGCTGGCAACAAGATTCGGGCTACAAACGTTCTGCATGTACCAGGTTTGGGGATGAATTTACTCTAGGTGTCTCAGCTCCAGAAAAAAGGTTATGGTGTATACTTTATTGGAAATAAATTTTATGTCAAACACCCTAGCTGGAAAGGAAAGGAAAAAATTGGAGTAAGGAGCCATAGTTTATATAAGCTCCAGCTTGAGTCCCTACTGGCACTAATCGGTAGTACGGACGAAAGGGATCTGAATGAATTATGGCATAGAAGGATGGGGAATTTACATCATGGAGCCTTGAAGATTCTAAAGAATACTATCATAGGAGCTCCAGAACTCAACACAAGGAGAGATGAGGTCTGCAGAGAGTGTGTACTAGGGAAGTATGCCAAGGCAGCATTTCCAATAAGAAGCAGTAGGTCCAAGAGTGTATTGGAGTTGATACAATCAGACATCTGCGGTCCAATGTCCACGAGTGCTCTCAGTGGTGCAAATTCTTTTGCTACCTTCATTGATGATGATTCCAGGAAAACTTGGATCTACTTTCTCAAAACCAAAGATGAAGCCTTTGAGTGTTTCAAAGAATTCAAGGCACTGGTAGAAAATTCAACCGGCAAGAGGATCAAGAAGCTGCGATCAGATAATGGTGGAGAGTATATTGATAAAGACTTCAACAGTTTCTGTGAAAATTAAGGCATAAAGAGAGAATGTACAACTACATACAATCCAGAGCAAAATGGAGTTGCAGAAAGGAAGAAGAAGACCATTGTAGAAGTTGCAAATACGATGCTATATGACCAAGATATGCCCAAACTTTTGTGGGGAGAAGCCTGCAATACAGTTGTGTATGTGCAAAATAGGGTGCCCCATAAAGCATTGGGGAAGGTAAATCCTGAGAGTGTGTTCATAGGCAGCAAGCCTGAGGTGAGCCATATTAGGATATTTGGCAATATGTTGTATTGCCACGTACCAGATAAGAAGAGGAAGAAGTTGGATCAAACTGCAGATAAGGGTTATCTTGTGGGCTATAGTGAATATGAGAAGGCATATCACATCTATATCCAGAAAACAGGAAGATTGTATTAAGGCGGGACGTAAAATTCATGGAGGAGAGATCCTTCAGAAGATCCCAGGAAATTTCTAAAAATACGCAGATTGAGGAGGATCCACTATTATAGCCTCAGCAGCCTACAAAGGATGGGTCGAGTGCCTCTCTAAGGCACAATTATTTTGAGGAGAGTTCCTCCAAAGAAGAGCAGGCGGGAGAGCAGGTAAGACCACCCACCACCAGTGGAAGACCGAGCGGAGAACTCCAACAAATTATAAGGGATGCAGAGGAATTTTTTGGGCTAAACTTGACAGATACCAAGAACTAGTAGCATAGGTCGAATAGCCCTCTAGCTTTCGGGAGGCAGCTCAGCATCAGATGTGGGTAGATGCCATGGTGGAGGAATATAGCTCCATCATGACAAAAGATGTATGGGAAGTAGTACCTAGACCACATGACAGATTAGTTGTAGGATCAAGGTGGATCTACAAGATCAAGTATGCTGCAGACGACAAAAAAGAGAAGTTCAAAGCCATGTTTGTGGCTAAGGGGTATGCACAGAACGAAATGATCAACTAAGAGGAAAAATTCACCCTTGTAGCTCGTTACACTTCAATTAGATTTGTCATCTCTCTAGCAATGCGAATGGGATGGGAGATTCACCAGATGGATGTCAAGACAAAGTTCTTCAATGGGGTGATAGAAGAGGAAGTGTACATAGAACAGACAGAGGGCTTTGAGACACATGAGCAGAAGATTCATGTTTGCAGGCTTAAGAAATCCCTATATGGTCTAAAACAAGCCCCTAGAACATGGTATGGGAAAATTGATAGCTACTTGCAGAAGATGGGATTCGTCAAGAGTGATGTAGATCCCAACCTCTACTGTTTGAGAGTAGGGGATGAGCTGCTAATATTGATATTATATGTAGATGATATGTTCCTTATTGGATCATTTAAGCTCATAAAAGACTGCAAGGAAAATCTGGCTACCGAGTTTGACATGAAGGATATGGGGCAGATGCACTATTTTATTGGTTTGGAAGTCTGGCAGCAAAAGGGAGAAATCTTCCTTGGGTGAGGAAGATACACTACAGAGATCCTGAAGAGGTTTCAAATGGAAGACTTTAGACCCATGGCTATGCCAATGATTACAAACTAGAAGAAGATAAACACGACAGAGGATGATGAGGCTGATCCCACCTTGTATAGGCAGCTCATCGAATCATTGAGGTACCTGTTCAACACTAGACCAGGCATCTATTATGCAGTGAATACCCTTAGTCAGTTCATGGTGGAACCAAGGAGGGCTCACAGGGCAGTAGCCAAATAGGTTCTCAGATATTTTAAGGGGACAATTGAGTATGGATTGAAGTACACCAAGGGAAATGAAGTCCAGTTGAGTGGGTTTACAAACGCATATTGGGCTGGATGCATAATGGATCAGAAAAGTACTAGTGGGTATTGTTTCGGTCTCAGATCAGGAATGACTTCTTGGTGCAGTAGGAAATAGAAGTCTGTCGCACTGAGCTCAGTCGAGGCAGAGTATATGGCAACAACAACAGCTTCATGCGAGGCCATATGGATTTGTAAACTGATCTTGAACTTACTCAAGAAGAGGATGGAACCGACCGGAATTATGTGTGATAATCAGAGTTGCATCAAGCTCTCTGAGAATCCTATGTTTCATGACCAGTCGAAGCACATTTACATTCGATGCCACTTCATCAGAGACTACATCCAACGGGGAGCCATTAGGGGAATTTTGAGGTCTAAAATGGGCCTCCTAAGAAAAATTTACAACAAAAATAAACTTTATAATAACCAATAGGATTCAAGATGATGATGTCAACCATGGGGATGATTCACCATTTTTTAAGTAAAAGGCTGAAAATGTTAAAAAAGAATAAAATAATAAAACTACTTTTTCAACTCGTATTTTCAACTTATCTCCCAATTTTTTTACTCAAATTTCGAGCGTGAGTACTCATTGGATGAAAAATTTAATTCCTCATCCAAGGAGTAGCCATGTTGCATAATTTGATGGACCCTGCTTCACGAAAAATGAGAAATACATGAAAAACGTGATTGCAATCACGTTTTTTCATGTATTTCTCATTTTTCGTGTAGCAGGATCCATCGAAAGTATGCAACATGGGTACTCCTTGGATGAGGAATTAAATTTTGCATCCAACGAGTACTCCCGCTCGAAATTTTAGTTAAAAAAATTGGGAGATAAGTTGAAAATATAGTTTTTTTATTTTTTCCCTCTAAAATTTGATGATGTAATCAAATCTTATTTTATTATTTCCGCTATTATTTTATAATTTCCTTAGGAGGCCCATTTTAGACCTCAAAATTTCCCTAATGTGTGCGGTTGTGGTACGCTCCTACAAGAGAACAGGTGGAAAATATCCTCACCAAGGCTCTGAGTAATATTAAGTTTACTTACTTCAGAGAAAAGATGGGTATTGTCGAGAACCCTTTCCAGTAAAGGAACGAGTGGTCTACAGAGATAGAGGGAGTTGCATTACGGATGAGGCAGTGGAAGAGATAATGTCAGACAGTAGTACCGAGGGCAGCAGCGCAGAGTTGAGAGGCCGCAGCCAGGACATCAGCAGCACAACAAATTCTTTAGAATCAAAGCAGTAAAGTTGGTACCTTTCTTGAACACTTTCCTCGCTAAGAGGAAGTGTTGATTTTTATAGCATCAGAAAGCATTCCAGGTCTCAAATTTTGAGGAAAGGTTTGGATAGTAGTATTCCAGAGAACCCAGAAATCGTTTGTGGAAATTCCACTCGGATTTTTCTTTATTAAAATAATTAATTATTTTAATGTGATCCCTACGTCTAAAATTAAGGAAATTAAATAATTAAAGGGTATTAATAAAGCAAAGTGTGAATCTTCTAGAAAATGAATATCAAGTCATATTTTAATCTGAACCATTGATTAAGGATATAATCTGGCTCTTTGATTCATTTGTGAGAAGACTATAAGAGAAGGCTTGAGGGTCATTAGGAAATCAAGCCAGGCACATTCTCAATACCCAAAGGAAATTGATTCTGAAATAAGAGAATTCGATTTCAATGGGTGAGTCTGTAGAGGCGGGGTTTCAGAGATAGAAGGAGGAGGGAGAAGTCAGCATAAGGAGAAGAAGAAAGGCAGAAGGATGCAGGGAAGGCAGCGCTGAGCAGTAACAGTAGCCCTCCATGCAGGCTTACTCAGTCCAGGCAGGGACTGCGCATAGGGGATGTTATCACTCTAGTAATTCTTAAGTTGTGTAATTTTGGCTTTTAGTCAAAGAATTCTAGAGGTAACCACAAACCTACTTCAAACTCTAGGATCTAGCCTTCGTAGGGTTCAGAGAGAGCTCTCTCTTTAAAGTTTAACTTTGTTTTAATTTGTGAATATTAGGCTAGCTATGAAAGTGCAGCTTTGGTTTGGTTTTGTTTGATTTGGTGGGAAAAATCACTTGAAAGGATGGATAGTGGTAAATCTATTTTCCCATTGGGTTATGGAGTCAAAATCAAGTAAAAAAGACTAGGATCAAAGGGCAAAAAGGTAAAATGTCTTCAAGGCAAGATAGATAACCCTTGGAGATCTTGGAAAGTTGTTTTTGTGAGGTGGTATGATCGGTATAAATGGCACTTAAGAATGCTTAAATCTGGAAAAGGGAAGTAGTAGAAGAGGTCAAACGAATGAGGGAGAAATTAAGGGTTCCCTACACTGGAAATCAGAGAAAAACATATAATGATAACTAGTTAAAAACATGGTACTATTAACATATCTTGTAGTAATACTCCTAGTTATACATTCAGATTTAGCATAAACATAAATGGATACATGTAACAGAGAAAAGAAACAATGACAAGTGAAGAAAATAATTCACTCCAAATAGCTCATCACAGGGATCCTGAAGTATGATTTCAATTTGCTTTGATCCAGCCTACTACTCGAAGTTTTGACACACAAAAGCTTTAAAGTCCAAGAAGAAATGACTATAACAATCCCAGCAATTTTATTCCACACAAAATACTTCTAAAGATGAAGTATTTATACATAATGTTTTACAAAATATCCTAGATGACTTCTAGGAATTAACTTAGGAAAATAGAATATCTTTACAATAAAAATAGAGACAGTTGCTTAACAAATCAACAAGCTGACCTATTTTATCTATAAGAAATAAAAACAGTTTTGAGGATAAAGCAGGTGGCTACCTTGGTGTCATCCTTACTAGCCTTTATATATATTTTTTGAAATCTGAATTGCCTTGACTGATACTCTTTCTAAGATACTCTTTATTCACTTATACTCTTTAACTGATACCCTTTTAACCTTTAGTCAAAACTGTTTACTTCTGTAAATAAAAACTGTTTTGACTATAATTCTGAAAATTATTTTTTTGTCTTCTTTTCATCTGTTTGTTTTTATCCTTCATAGTAAATCTGTGAGAGCTTGCCAATCCTCATTTTTAGGAATCTGAATATTCTTTAATTTCCTAAAATTTTCATCAGCTTCTGTATATCTATCAAAGGTGGGCTTGATGACAAATAAGTGCTTGATCTCATACTATAAGTAAAATAAATCTTCAAAACTTTTCAGTAACACTTTTCCTGTGGGGATGCCTTGAAATGTTGGATTATTTACCTATTCCTTGGCATATTCTCTTATTTTCTTGTCATAATCATTTTGAGGCATCAATTTATCATTAATAACCATGATATCAAGAAATCCTTTTTGCCTCAGATTTGTGAACTTAACCATAAATCTAGCTATGGCAGTATTCATACTTTCACATTTTTCTTCAAGTTGCCTCATCAGATTTCTCTTTGTGGTCACTTTCCTGATTTCTAGGATAGTGGCAGTTCTGTATGTTATTTTGAGCTCTTCCAATTCCTGTCTATTTTTGATGTTGAGGAAATTGATTAATCTTACAGCCTGTTCAGGTTTGTCAGCCAAATTAGTTTGAGTCTTTTGAATTTCTGCTTGGGCTACTAGTAATAATTCTCTCTGTTCAAAAATTACCTGAATTGAAGGCCATACATCATAGATGGCTTCAATGGTATTATTCCAAAGGTAATTTTTTATGTATGATATCTGATCCTTGAGAGTTAATTCTTTTTGCAACTTCTTTAACTCTTCACTCAATCTGTTGGCATTTTGTTCATGTATCTTAGCATTTACTTGAGCTGATTTATTTGATTTTTCAAGATTTTCAATCATCTTTGTCAACCTTCTAATTTCATTTGTCTTCAAAGACATCTATTCCATTGCTTTTACTATCTCACTAGCATCATCTGTAGGTTGTACTGTTGTGGTAAATGATTCAGTGGCTGATGTAGTGGAAGAAGTCACTGGGACTGCAATGGCCATTGGTTCTTTGGGTGCCAAATTTTCTCCTAAAGTTGAAGGCACTGTTGCAGTGATGACTGGAATGACTATAGGAATCACTGGTTCTTTTACTGTCTCCTTTTCTTAGACAAGTTGGTCCATCTGTACTTCCATTTCATTAATCTGAGATGTCAGCTAAAGAATTAAACTCATCATTTCATCTTTTTCCTTATGTTCCTGAAAGACTTCCTTTGTCTGAGGATGCTCACTTTGAGGAAGTTTGAGTTGTTTCCTCAAGGCTGCTATATCCTCATTTTTATTTTTTACCAATGCTTCTGCTGCTTTAATGTTTGTAGGATCATATCCTACCTGCAATACTAATTCTTATAAGGCTTTTATCCTTAGATCCTTGGCATATAATGAAGCTTTATCCATCTTCATTTGATCTTGCATATTAGAGATGGTGTTTTGAAGCTTATGAGCACTCATAGATTTTTTTGTAACTGTGGAATATAACATCTCTGAGCTTTTCTTGTGAAACTCTATTTGATCTAATTCATGAATATTGTCTGTAGCTACTTCTAGATCAACTTTCTTATAGTCAGCAACTGTCTTTGGAACTGATAATGTTGGTTGTAATACTGACATAATCAATTTTTAACTTGAGTAAACAAATGTTGATAGGAATCTGTTTTGATTACCTGGATTTTGTTTCAAGAACTGAGAGTAAATTTCAGTTTTGATTTCCTCATTCTTCAATTTAATTTGCTTATATTTCTCCTTAATATCCAAGTCTTTTTCCTCAGTTGAATGTGAGGAAGAAGCTTCCATGCTTTGTTGTCTTTCCATCATTTGTGTGTCTTCATTATTGATTTCTTCATTCTGATTTGGCTCATTGATAATTACATTAGCTATATTTGTCTCTGGCAAACCTGTGTTGGTATTTAGAGGCTCTGTCTCTTCAACATCTATTTTCATTTTTCCTTTACCTGTTGTATCTAATTTTGGCCTTTTGTTGTAAATGATCTTGAACTTTGTTTCTGTTGTAGTCTCTGCCACATAGGCTCCTTCTTCTCTTATTATTTTGATGGACTTCTCTGGTTGATTTGCAAGCTCTAAGGTATGACTAGTATTACCTTTGCTTACTACATCTATTAATGTGTTTTCAATCCATTCAAGCTGATTGGAAAAATTTTCTATTTCTGGTTTAGCTTCATGTATAAAGGGTGTTAATTTTCATTTTACCCTTAGCTTGCTCAAGATCCCTTGTGTATCATAGTTCCAAGGGAAACTCTCTTCAAATTTATATTCCAATAGTTGATTTGTTGCTTCCTTTTCTGCATCCCTGTGATTGCATATGAATGGCCCAATTTGATTTTTAAGTTTGAATTGGGTCTTCTTCTTAGCTGCCATGAGATTGATTTAATCAGAATTTAGGATCTGCCTAATATACTCCAAGGCAAAGATCCTCATTGGAGGATGTTTGGGTAACCTGTAAGGTAACAAGTTTGTCCCAAAGACTCTCATTTCAGTAAATTTTTCATACAAATACCAGTCACCAACCTTACTCTGTTCTGATAACTGCAATATTTTCTTCATTTCCTCATTTATTCTAGGTTGCTCTGTCTTGGTCAACATGGTAATCACTGGATGTCAAAATAACTCTGAAAACTCTAAATAGCTGAAATTTGTACATTCTTTTCTGAGAAATGATGTCCAAAAAATGACTGATAGAGGATTTGATTTTATGTCAAGTTTTCGAAGAGTGATAGGAAAATTATCTGATTGGAAAAAAAATAACATACGAGAAAGGTAGGAGGTATATCTGAACACTCCCTCTATTGGAAAATTGGTCAATTGATAATGAATACTATCAGCAATGAAACCAACATAATCAAATATGACTGAAGGTGGTTGACCTGGAGAAAAGGTGGACAAGAATCCTAAGATGGATTCATCAGTGTGCTCATCAGTGAAATATCCAAGTATGAAAGAGAGCATGGAAATTAAATGTCTTGATCATTCAAGAAATTTTGCAGTATAATAGGAAGGATTTAACTTTGGAATTTCTACATGCAGAGGCATTGTTAATTTAGATTGTCATTGATGTCAATATGACTTTGACTGAGATGAAGGCTGCACTATGACATATCATTGCATTAGTATATGATGACATTGTTGATACATGATGCTACATGGCATTAATAACAATGAAGAAACCAAAGAATGTAGAAGCCACGCTGCCCCAAACATTCCTCATGTTGTCCCAATCTTTTTATGCCTAAAATTTAAGGACAGTCACAAAGAAAAAGATGTTCCATGATCTTAGAAGCAGGATTTATTTGTGAGACCTTCACCATCCTTTAGAGCATAATTTTCCCTTTCCAATGAGCCCTTACATGCCCCAAAACTCCAAGCGGTTTGGGAGATATGAATTTTTCAAGTTAAGGAAATTATTCTGGTCTTAGAGCCGACCTGTCCTAGCCATCCCTTGTCGGCCTACATGTGGAGACATGTCTTTTCATTTAGCATCGAAATAAGACTATATATACAAGTTTTTCGGTCTTCATTTTGAACACATAAATTTGGTGATAATCACAGAATTAATACCACTGTTCACAACTCGTGAAAATTGAAGAAGGGAGAGACATATCTGATTTGGATTTGAGGTTAATAAGACAGCAGATTCTTCTTGAACAGCTTCAGACTTTCGGACATGTAGTGAGGCTGTTGCAGAGGGCTATGCTCGGACCTGTGGCAACTCCTTTTTAGAAGCTCAGAAAACAGCACCTTGAAGGCATACTTGTGGAGCCCGGACCTATAGCAGCAGAATTTTAACTAATTAAGAGCAGTCACAATTAAGAATAGTTTGGGGAGTAGATTATTGTAGCAATGATTTGAAGATACCTGTGGCATCCTTGACAGTCGCAACAACTCAGTGCAGTGGATGGACTAGTACCTCAGACCTATGACCTTGAGGGACTCTAAAAAGTGATCACATACTTGATATTAGAGGTATGAACTATTTGAAGACTTGAACAGTGATGAAGACAAGTGGACAGTGAAGTTAGTGAAAATTTTTTGGAAGAAATAATATAGTGATGAAGACAAGTGGACAGTGAAGTCAGTGAAGAATTTTGGAAAAAATAATACAGTGATGAATATGTCAAGAACATTCAAGTAAGCACTATTCACATTCTCTATTAAACCAAGCAAAGAAGGATTGGTGTCCTTGGAGTAGGAGCTCCTAAACACAAGGTTGGTGCCTTGAGAAGATAGGGTCAAAGCCCTAGAGGTCAGAGCCTCATCAAATTCCAAGTTGGTGCTTGGCAACAGGTTGGTGCCTATTTCATTAAAAGGGTTGGTGCCCTCACTCATCTATTGTATACTATTATTAAAAAGGGGATTGAAATTCTTTAATTGTGAAGAATCTAACTAGCAATAATTAACAATTGAAAAGAAATATTGATTCACCCCCCTCTCAGTATTTCCAACAAGTGAGGGCCTCAATATACAAAGGAATTGCTTGGGGGTCTGGTTGAAGCTGCAAAATTTGGTTAATTGACTTTGCAGTGATGGTAAATAGGACTTCTTTACTAGCATTCACAATAGCTCTTTGTTCAGGAACATAGTACTGCTGACACAATCTAATAATCTCTTGACAAGGATGAGTCAATGGGACTACATATTTGGGAAAATTGGATTCGCAAGTATGAACTTCTTCATGATCATCTAAAGACTCCTCATAGCACCAATTATGGATATCTAATAGATTGAATTCAACAATGGGATCAACTATTTTATAATCAGTATTAACAAGGGGAATGTGTTCAATATCAACAACTGGGGGTTGTAATGGATTGACAACAATAGCAATACTTGGAGTCATGAAAGGGGTAGGCTTAGGAGCTTTAGAACCTTCAGGCTTGCTTGTACTCTATTTTTTAGGCATTTTGATATGCTTCTGTAAGTTTAAACAGTTTGCAGAGGCAATTTACTTTAGCAGAGGCTTAATTGGGAAACTTTGGCAAAGTATGGCTTTTCTTAAGGCTTTATGTTCAATTAGGCCTATCAAAGAGATTGGAGGCTTTAGAATTGGTTTAAAACAGAAAACAGGGGGTTTCTTGAGTATTTTTAATGGGCTTCAGGGCACCTATAGAGGTTTTCTTGCCTTTTTAGAGCTTGAAATAGACTAATAAATTGTATAAACTCTTCAATTTCTTCAAAAATGGTGTATTGCAGGGAAAAGGGGTTTCTAGAAAAATTTTGCCAAAGTTTGGCTTGTTTTTGGGACTTTTGGGCAGTTTATTTAATCAATTCCTTAACTTAAATGTGTTTGATTTCTTTAAAAAGGTTTTCCAACTTGATTGCAGGTTCAAATTCTAGAAAAATACCTGTTGTAATGCAGGTATTGGTTTTGGAATGTTTTCTGAGGTTCTGGCGGAATTGACGGCTTCAATGAATTGTTTGGAGCGATGCGCAGCTCCTCAGCAGTCTTTAGAGGTTTACTAGGAAAATATTGGAGGTTTCGGGCATGAAAAAATGGTGGAAAATGGTTTTAACAAGGTTTATTTTAGTCGGGGGGAACTTTGTAGAGGTATTAGGTTTAGAGCGTAGGAATATTTGATGAATGAAATGCTTTTATCAAAGGTTTTATTAAAACATATTGGTTGCTAATCGACATTGAATACAGGTCGCATCAGGCGGGAAAGTGGTTTTGAAGTTTCAATGGACAAAAACCACGAGTGGTTATCATGCGGATATTGGGTGGCAAGTTGTTTTTGGCTTAACCCATGTGATACAATGATTGGATGGCACGTGGAGGAGAGACAGAATTGTGAAACCAGTCATTTCACGCAGGTTTGGTGGTTGGGTTAACGTGCATCTTTTTCACGTGATATCAAATATGTGTCATTGGATTTGGAGTTCATGAGCAAACGACTGAGATTAGTTTGAGAATTGCACTGGATTAGGGGTGGGACCATGGTGATTATATGTGCGTGGATGGGTTAAGACATGGCGGGGGATATAAGGTTTGAACATATATACAATGTTTTAATTAATGTATATGGGTGCAGGCTTTTATGCATAGGTGGCCATGGTTCTTGAACTTTATAAATAAAAATTTGTTTAATTAAAAAACTTAGGATTATATGAATATATGTCGGGGTAATGTTTTTTATTTAAAACATTTATAAATATGTTTCAATAAAACATATGTGGACACGATTTATTATATTATATAGTTTTTTATCGTTTGAATGGTTTTATAACTATAGGGGTGGGGTATTTCAAATAATGATAAGTTTAAACTAAAGGGCTTATAGTCGGGTTTTTATTTATGCACGTCGGGATAATAGACTTTGGTCTAAACATTAAAATAGTGGGTTTTTTGGGGGGTTATTTAGATATAATGGAATTAATAACTACAGGAGGGTATTTTTAGGGATTTAATAAAAATGGATTAAAAGTTAATATGAAAGGGTAGTGAAATGTAAAATAAAACACAGGTTATATCTAAGATGCTTAGGTTGAGACGAGCTTCAACAAGTGAAAGTGGGAGGGATTTTATGAGCTTAAAAAATATTAATTATGACTTTTCAATGACCCATGCCACAACCCCATGGGGTTTTAGCCCACTAAATAGGGGTACAAACTTCAAACATGAATATCTCTCAAACCGTGAAGAATTACGTGGCGTGCCATATATCAACAGAAACATCTCGATAAGTAGAAACCATCAAAAGCATTCTTGACCCAGAATATATTAATTTTGTAGGTCAAAATTCCCATGCAATATTGGGGTAGCCGCTGGTGCTGCTTGGGTTGACATCAATGACAATCGTTGATCAACAAATGGGACAGTTGAAACTTTCAATAATATTATGGACAATTCATTCACAAAATATGCAATGTGAACAAAAATGACTGGGATCTGTGAATTCCAACGTTGTTATGGGCATACAAAACCACATGCAAGAAATTGATAGGAAAAACACCTTTTAGGTTGGTCTATGGACAAGAAGCAGTCATGCCTATGGAATATATAGTACCCAGTTTGAGAATTGTAGGATTCATAGACATGGAAAACGACGACACAATGGAGGAAATGATAGAGCAATTTCTTGCTCTTGAAGAAGACAGGTTTATTGCAGGTTATCATCAACAAGTGCAAAAAGAAATGGTGAAAACTTGGCATGACAAGCACATCAAGAAAAAGACATTCAAAGAAGGATACCTTGTAATGTTGTATGATAGCAAGTTCGTGAAGTTCCCAGGAAATTTTCAAACACATTGGTTGGTGCCATATATCATCAGGTATATCTCTGAGTGAGGCAGAATTCAACTCGCAAAGTTGGATGGTTAATTGATGTCAGGATGAGTGAATGGTAGAAGATTGAATATACACATGGACAACTCTGTCCTTGGAGCCTCGTACTGAATAATTAAATGGGGAAATTCTTAGTGCAACTTGCAGTTGAAAGTGGGCACTGGACTATAAACTACCCTGCAAAAAGGAGCTTCGTCGAAAGCAGGAGCATTGCGCGATAGTCAGGAGTATGGCGAAGTCTGGAAGAGTTGCGCTGAAGGATGTTTACTACGTGATGTTTAGGAGAATGTCAAAGTCTGAAGGAACTTTGATGAGGGAGGAATTGTTGTGGCATAAGGGGGGTTCGTCGAAGTTCGCCCGAAATATGACCGTTGGAAGAAAAAACATGACGTGAAAGGGAATTTTCTGTTAAAAGGAGCTAGGGAAGCAAATTTATTTAGCACAACTGGACAACTGGTCGAATCTAGTGCCAAATCTACATTAAATGGGCCCAATATGAAGGAAATCATGGGATCCAAAATTCAAATTTGTTATAAAAGCAAGCTCTCGCTCCACATTTTGACACTTTGCCTCTTGAGAATTCGAATTGAGACTTTGTGCAGAGCGATTTATTGTATGTCTAGGAAGTGCTGGAAAGAAATTTCCAAAGAGTTTGTAAGAAGGGGATTAACAGGAATCATGACAACTACACCACCACATGTCACGAGTCTGAGGTCGCCGCCCAAGCAACCAACTACAGAAGAAGCACAATCGAACAAAAAGCAGGTCAAGAGACAAATTGCGTCCCCTAGAGTTAGACAGACCCCAAGGAAGAAAATCGCCAAGGAGCAGCGCACAAAGCAATGCTAGGACAAGAAGCAGAAGCAACCAATAAAAATTCAGGACAATGAGGAATAAACTGTAGCCTTAGAAGTAGAGATACCGAAAGGTATGGAGGAAGCATATGTAGAAGTTATCTCTAGGCTACCGCCATATATACCACCACGAAATTCAGGTGTTAAACCAGTGAAAGACCCAGATACTGCGAAGTTTGGTGTATTTACACCACTACTACCAGAAGAAGTACCTTTTGAAGGTGAACCATTGTGGAAGGTACCACAACTAAGGATGGAGGACTAGGAATTTAACGACATAAGAAAATATGCCCAATTTGAGCCTAGTAGATACCTGCACCAGGTTCATTACCCAGAGAATGACATCACTAGATTGGAGCCACAGAGAAGCGCTGCAAGACTACAACAAACAAGGTTGTTAAACATGTTGAAATATTCCGCATTTTGGGTGAAGTAATATCAACACCATTTTATTTTTCTAGCTACTTTCTTTGGTACATGACGAGTCCCTCTTACACTAGAAAATTTGGCCCAATTTCCGACGGCAACTTCGTCGCTATTCCGACACATATTCGTCGCAAGAGCGATAGTTCGAGGATGGAAAAAACGTGGTTCCCCATAATGTCGCAATTCCGACGCCTTGACAAAGTGTCACAATACCGACACCTTTTCCATCACTTCCAATTCCGAAGTTTGTAAAGTGTCGCAATTCCGACGAAATGTGGTCCGACGTTTTGGACTTCGCTCTTCCGACGTCGTTATACTGTCGCTCTTCTGACGTTTCTAAACTGTCGCAATTCCGACGAAATGTGGTCCGACGTTTTGAACGTCGCTCTTCCGACGTCTTTATACTGTCGCTCTTCCGACGTTTCTAAACTGTCGCAACTCCGACGTCGTACAAAAGTGTCACAGGACCGACGCATTGCAAAAGTGTCGCAAGACCGACGCTTTCCAGAAGTGTCGCAATACCAACGCTTTCCCAAAGCGTCGCTATACTGACGCCAGGAAGAACTGTCACAATATCTATAGACGTCACAAGACCGACGAAAATGGAAATCGTTCAAAACGTCGGAAGACCGATGCTTATAAGGCGTCGGAAGAGCAACGCTTACAAAGCGTCGGTATACCGACAGAGGGTTCAATTTTAAAAAAAAAATGAAACTTTAAAACAGGACAGTAAATCTCCAATATTTGTTATGAATTGTGGGCGTTCCAATTGTTATGAATATAATTCGACCGTGAAATATTAATACCTTCGTTGAACCTTAGTTAGGACAGCAATAGTCGACGTATATATGTGTGGGGCCCAGCGCTAGCGGCCTCTCCACATCCAACGGTGGATAATACGTCACTCTGGCCTTGACAATCCAACGATCCAACTGGATATCGCGCGAGTTAGTTGCACGATCGTTAACTCGCGATGAGAGTGGGTTTTCAAAACCGCTCAAGGCCATGTGTCGACCTATGACATTGATCGCGTCCAAATGGGGAATATTGCTTACCGTACAAAGGCGGTGCAATATGCCGGAAACTCGTCCTTACTGTGCGGTCCTCAAGGTTCCGACTACTCTTACTCCAGGTTCTGTCCGCTTACCAACGCCTTACTACCATTGAACTCTACCTCGTTTTTCATCCTTCACGCGGCCATACCAAACGAACTCGGGCACGACCATTTCGAGGAGACACGACGCATTACATATGCCACGGTTTATGTCTTATGGTTCCAACAAGGTTAGTATCGACTCTGAAAATCGATACACCGGTCCTTGGTTCATTCAATCACCTACACATTCACAACACTCATTACGAGGTTTTACCTAGCTCACGGAGGTTCGAGCACAGCATCTCCTTGCTCTACCACAGGCGCATGGGAATGTCATTAACCTAATTCACCCTCTGTTCACACAACTGATTATAGAGAAATTCCCCAATTATTTGACACAGTTATCTGCGGAATTCACCAATGCTCATAAGTCCTGAGTCATTAGCTTGTGTTCCACCGAGAACTCAACTAGTCTATATGCACATAACCTCATCACAGGGTTTCTTAATTACCATGGGATTTCAATTATCTTTCACTAGGATGCGTACATATATTCACACACAGAAAACTTACTCAATCAATGCACATATAATACTAACAGATTCCTTATATAAATGAAATTTCTTACAGTCTCCTGCTCCTCGACCAGATCTTCGATACAATGGCCTCCTCTTCCCTATGCAGCTCTATGCAGTTCTCTTTGCAGGTCTTTTGTGCAGGTATATCGACTCTATCACGAAGGTTTATTTTTATATCAATTACAATGAATCGATTCGAATTTCTCAATGAATCACAAACTCTTAAAATTCCTAACTCTGAGAATAACGCTCTAACAGACAGAGACGGACTCCTAGAATTAGCTTAACTTCTGAAACTGACTATCTCTTCAGGTGCCCATTAATCATTCGGGAAATTACATTTTCTCTACAAATTAACTAAATTAGCTCAACTATGGATAATTTCATAGGGAAATAAAACATGAGACCCCCCTTTACATTTATTTATGTACAAAAGTTGTCTTGGGCCTAATGCCCCTGCATCAGATAACATAGTGAGGGGCTAAATTTCCAAAGCTTCCATGCATCTGTAACATCTTCGGAGCATTTTCATGTGGTTTAGCTACCCTTGTCACTCAAATTGATAGTAGATTAAATATGACAGATGTTTTCAGTGTAACAAGAGCCATTTCAGGTTTCATTGGAAACATTATTTAGAAAACACAGTTTGTGCAATCAATCTTCATACAGAAGTAGCATATATTCAATTTCACAATGACCTAATGTTATCATGTACTCAACAAGTCAATTGTTGCAGTGTCATACAACCTCAAGCCTCAAACATCTTTACAAGTGAGCATTTCAGGTCCGATTTAGAACAAACCTGTTAGAGATTTTACTGAAATCAAGTTACATTCTAATGCTCATTTAATATAGAGATTAATATTCTGAATCTATGATGTTACTATTGTTGCCAATATTTTTATTGTACTTGTGCCATACCCAACTCCACTAATAGTAACAGCAATGTTGAATCCTGATCAGTCTCCATCCATGGGATTTTAATGGCCCTTAGATGTGAGATTCACATGCCAAATTGAATCATTTCATAGAATGACTCCACTGCATATTACTGCCTTTCAGCTATGGCCGAGTATCAATTTTACCAATTTGGCCAACACTTGAATATAATCCTAATTACATCAAATTTCAAAATTTGAGTCTAACCCTAAGTGCATAAAATTCTGCAAAACCCACTTACGCAACACAGTCTAGGAGGGGTTAAAATGCCTATGAAGTATTTAAACATTGTTGAGGGCTAAGAATAGTTGGACTTTTCCAACTAACCAAACTCACTTTTGACCACTTCTAGTAACTTTAGCCTGTAGATGCTCTCATAAAAATAAAGCAGGTGGTCCAATAAAAGGAATGGGACTGGTTGTGTGTTTCATTCCCTTTTTTTTGTCAGCTGAAAGCTTTCCAAGAAGAATAAATCTACTGAAGCATGAAACTGATTTTTTTGCTGCCCCAAGTACCACTGATATACATCACAATGTGTCATAGTTTACTGTAAGCCTCTATTGAGAGTGGGCAGCACTAAATCCAAGTAATTCCCCTCATCCCTTAAAAGACACCTCTAAATATAACTAGAAATTTCAAATAGTTAGTAAAGGAAAAGTACAAAGATATAGCAGATCTATGTTGAGCCAAAAACCTGTGCATTCACAACAAAAATGGGATGGATAAAACTTAAAAACAATTATGGACTTTGACAAAAAATCGTCTTATGCATACAAAATGAAAGAAGCATTGGCATACTACTATGTTTACAAATTTAAGGATAGGCAGAGTGAGTCTCCGGGCAACACAGTTTCATGTGGAGACCCTAGATCCTTGTACCCACAATATCTAGTGACTTATAAAATGATTGCCAAAACAGTGCCTTTGTTATGCATGTAAGAACACCACCTGTATAATGAGGGAGATGTAATATTGTCTAAGAAGCAGATTTATACGGAGTGGTCCAAGATTGTGTATTTATGGAAGATACAATTGATTTTGGCATGAAACATGTATCCAAGATTTCAATGTGCCTTATTTCAGAGCCCATTGATGATTTACTATGAAACCTAAACTTTCAAAACAAACACATTGAAATCACAGGATCTCCATCATGAATATCATAAATATTAACTGTCTTTTGGGCACTGGTAGTAGATACCATAAGAGGCCCACATGGCCTGTACCACCAATGTTGATTCTCTAGCACAACATTTGCAAAGCCAAAATTTCTCCCCGAGACATCCCTCTCTGCCAAAAATAGAGAGATGGTACTGGACATTGAAGTGAAGGCCTCTGATTCAGTATGGAATGCCATAATTTCTTTACTATAAAATTCCCATGAACAGAAACCCGAGTCCAATGTACAACCTGCAGATGCTGCCACAACATATTTACCAAAGCAACCATCTGAACCAGCTGCTCTGATCAACCAGCAATCACCCCACATGTTTGGGGTAAGCCCATATGGAGCTTTATATTCAGCCTTCTCCTAGAGATTGGAAAAAAACAATACTGAGTATTACTCATACATCAACTGCCCTTTATGTTAAGGGAAAATTTAAAGAGTGCATAAATATTCTTGAAATCCCAATCATAGTTTCTAGAAAATTTCAACAGTTTTTGAAATGAACTACATCAAATATTTAGGAAAATGATTTTTTTAAATATAAATTGGTGAATTTTATTTCAAATATAGAAATTTAAACCATAAGAATAATCTAACCCCTAGGATTTTCCCTATTTCTAATAGAAAATCCCAAAATGTATAAATTATAACACCCATAAACCCCAAAATTAAGTACAATAATTAAAACCTCCACACCTCTGAATTTGCTATATCGTGAAAAGAGCAGCATCCATCATCATGGGAAAGCAAAACCAATTCTCCTTCTGATACAAACCAGCCTGTAGTAGATGTCTTATGGCTGAGTTGATTCAATCGATCACAAGAAACCTCTTCAGTTTCTTCAATATTGCCAAAATGCTCTGGTTTGTTTTCCTAATCATCATCAAAGTCCATATTTTCATCACATTGAATTAGTTGGGGTTCATTACGATCAGGTCCAGTGCCTATTGCAGAGCTCCGGACATCCAGTCCAATATTGGAACTGCCATACTGGTTCCCATTAGAGATTGTAAATCCGGCTTCTTGCTTTAATTCGGTAAGTTCAAGAGCACTAGAACTGGATTCAGTTGATTTAGACTTGGTATAGTTGTCCTCTGATTTGTATTCCGATACAACACTATACTTGTGCTTCAACGCAGATAGAAATTCTGCAGCAATGGGATCTTCATCTATGGGGCTTATGGATCTGCCCTCAAAAACATCCCAAATATCTAATTCATTTTCATTCAACTGATCATGCAAATCCACCCTCGTCTTCAGCACAGCAAGCTGAACTGAAGACCAGTTTTTCAGTAATTTATGGTGGGGGTAAAGCCTGTCTTCCAGATCTTGACTATTTCTAATATAAAATCCCAAAATTTATAAATTATAACACCCATAAACCCCAAAATTAAGTACAATAATTAAAACCTCCACACCTCTGAATTTGATATATCGTGAAAAGAGCAGCATCCATCATCATGGGAAAGTAAAACTGATTCTCCTTCTGATACAAACCAGCCTGCAGTAGATGTCTTATGGCTGATTTGATTCAATCGATCACAGGAAACCTCTTCAGTTTCTTCAATATTGCCAAAATTCTCTGGCTTGTTTTCCTGAACATCATCAAAGTCCATATTTTCATCACATTGAATTATTTGGGGTTCATTACGATCAGGTCCAGTGCCTATTGCAAAGCTCCGGACATCCAGTCCAATATTGGAACCGCCATACCCGTTCCCATTAGAGATTGTAAATCCTGCTTCTGGCTTTAATTCGATAAGTTCAAGAGCACTAGAACTGGATTCAGTTGATTTAGACTTGGTATAGTTGTCCTCTGATTTGTATTCTGATACAACACTATACTTGTGCTTCAATGCAGACGGAAATTCTGCAGCAATGGGATCTTCATCTATGGGGCTTATGGATCTGCCCTCAAAAACATCCCGAATATCTGATTCATTTTCATTCAACTGATCATGCAAATCCACCCTTGTCTTCAGCACAGCAAGCTGAACTGAAGGTCAGTTTTTCAGCAATTTATGGTGGGGGTAAAGCCTGTCTTCCAGATCTTAACTATTTAAGCATTTAATTGGTTTTTTCAGAGACCTG
This sequence comes from Pinus albicaulis, assembly GCA_034641835.2. Classification (NCBI taxonomy): domain Eukaryota; kingdom Viridiplantae; phylum Streptophyta; class Pinopsida; order Pinales; family Pinaceae; genus Pinus; species Pinus albicaulis. The sequence goes on along the minus strand of CM076576.1, from coordinate 2,019,682 downwards.
ACCATAGAATCAAATGAATCCTGCGAATCCTGCGAAATAATAAAAAATAGTAAGGCCATTATTTATTGGTTTGAAATAATAAACAACATGCAAGAAACCCACATAATTAGTAAATTATTTAAAGACAATAATTCCTACATATTAAAATATAAAGTTATAACATACCAGCTCATACTCGAACATAACATCTGTATCAATATTCTTCTTTTGTATCTTCTTGATCTTCATCCAATTGATCGACATATATATCAACATATGATTCAGAAACGATGTTGAAATGATCGACCATGTCATCATCATCATCAATTATGTCATTTTCAATAATATCCTCATTTACATCATCATCAATAATTGTTGCCTCATCTCCTATGCCTGGTTCATCTTCTAAGATATCTTCTTCGTCTGTCAATGCATATTCTTGCTCATCTGCCACTGCATCATCTTCTTCTTGATCAATATCATATTCTTCCTCTACAGTATACTCTACTGGCCTTCCTCTTGGATCATATCTAATAGCAAATGACCATTCGTTCTCACCTGGAACCTCTGAGTAAAATACTTGTTCGCATTGGCTTGGAAAAACATAGCGATCTTTTCCTACTTCAAACTGCGATGTTTTAACCATTGGAAATCCATTGTCATGTTGAATAAGTGTTCTATCATCATCACGTATATTCATTCGTAGCCTATACGATTTGACGTCGAACAAAACTATTTTGAAGGAATTAAAGTCACACTCAACTATATCATCTAAGAACCCATAATATCTATTTTCAGATTCTCGAGGATGTCTGTCACTCCTGGAGGAAACATTAGTGACCTAGAATACTGCAGTTATCCCACTATCAGAAGTTTTCCTGTTATCATCCAACTGTTTAACGCGAAATTTACGACCATTGCACCACATAGCCTTGTGGTGTTTCAACTGCAATATGCCAAACATGAAAAAGATGCATTCTTAATTAATAATTAATCATATAATTTACACAGCATGAAAATTAACTGAAAAATCAAACTTCTTGTCACATTATAAATATAGTATAAAATAAGTAATGAATAAAATAGGTGAATTAATTTCTTACCTTTCTATCTTTCAAACCATATGCTAAATCGATTTCCCTGTCCGTAACGTTCCCATCTCCACTACGATACGCTTCTCTAATCAATTCAGACAGTAGTTTCCATGATAACCTACCGTCGTTACGTGCTTTACATGTTTCAATCCATTCACTCATCCACTCAAGATTGTTTGCAATGTATAAAAGTAGTGCCTCATAATCTTGAGCACCCGAATAAAAAAACAATAATTCACCAATATTAATAAATATTACTTATAACCATGGTAAATTATATTAATTAATAAACTATGAAAGAATAAGACCTAAATGAATATAATTATCATATACATGATGTAAAAAAATGAAACATTATATGTATTATACATAATAAATCTTTTACCTCTCACTTTCTTCATTCTACCTTTTCCCAAGAGGTGCTCCACTTCAAATTTTTTGATGGAGTTCAGATCCCAAATGAAATCCACTGCCTTCATGGCTGGCGTGGCTAATATAGGAAGATAATGACTAATATACACCATGGATTCATATACCACATATCCCTCCACCATAGAACCCTCAGGTCGTGCTCTTTGTCTAACCAAAGCCTTCAAGGATTTCAGGTGCCTCTCGACCATCCACATTGACCTTGTGTGCACTGGTCCACACATTTCAATCTCCTCAACTTGGTGTATCAAGTAGTGTTCTTGTGCATTGAAAAATGTTGGAGGTACATACTTTTGCATTTCACACATTACCCGAGGAATTTCTCTCTTCCAATACTTTATTTCATCTTGATGGATTTATTTCAATGACAACCATCTGCAAATCATTATGCAAGGTTATTTCAATGAAACATAATATATATTTCATTACAAGTAAATTAATACATCATTTCATTAAATACGAAAAGAAATTGTAGAAATTAGATTTTGTGTATAAATCAAAACTACTTACCTCATGTATTTACTAAGACCATATATAACTTGTTTGACATTGTTGTCGAAGTCGTTTGGGAGAGATACAGGTAGAACATACTATAACAATAAAAATTGAATTGTTATTGGTTTCCAAATTAAACAGAAAAAAAATGAAAATTTAAAATATGTATTCAAGCAATAACATACAAAAACATATACCAAAAAAATTACCTTAACAAAGGTATGCCAATCATGTGTTTTCACCCCACTGAAGTCACATTTCTTCGTTAAGATATTATTCATGTTTGAAGAAAAACCTGTTGGAAATTTAATTATTCTAACGACCTCTTTTACATCATTGCTTTGTTGTTCTGTTAATAACCATGGAATATTATTATAATTTCGACCTCCATTGTTATTTGATCTGTCGATCACACTTTTCATTGCATGATTCGATTTCTCAATGTCAACACAAATTTTGTCAATTTTATCTCCATCATGTGCACCATCTATGGTTCGCCATAACATTTCTGTCACATTCTTCCCGACATGCATTGTATCAAACAAATGAGCTATTTTTAGGTCCTCATAGTAGGGAAACCTCGCGAATTGAGAAGGATAACATTTCATTCCAAGTGGAAGTACAATATTAGTACCTTCACCGCGACGATGACCTTGATATCAAAGAATAAAATAAATCAGAACAATATTAATTATAAAATACAATAAAATAAATTCATTAGTTAAAACAAAAATTCCAAACATTACATAAACAAATAATATATATATATACACAAATTACGTACCAGCTGCTTGACGATTATTAATTTTGTTATATTCCAACATCCACAACTGAGGTGTCATTCTTCGTGGTTTTAATCCAGTTTCTTCTTTATCATTGAAAAGATGTTTTTCAGTAGTACGATACTTATGGTTCCTAGGGAGGAAGTGCCTAAACTCATCAAACACCATCTTTCTTAAGTTTGGCGAATGACGATACTTCATCTTAGCGCCACAAACTGGACATGCGAATCTACCCTTTGTTTGAAGACCTGCAATAGATGGATCAATAACAATTAATATACTATGAGATCATTTTTAAAACATGCAATATGGTATATCTAATTTAGATAATTATGTATTATCTTAAAGTGAAACGAAATATTACATACCACAAACATGTGTTAGTCCTGGGGGACATTGAAATCTCTTCTGCTTGATTGGTTTAGTGACGTCATACATAGTGATGCCATGCCATAACTGTATTAGCTCATCGATAAGAGGCTCAATATATACACTCATATCTTTGACCTGGTACTTACCTAATTGTTCAAAATTATGGTACATAATAATTACTACCATGATATATGAATATATAAGTAAGTAAATAAATAAAATATATATTTATGCAAACAACGAGAGAAATGAAAATGTTACATTCAAAGAAATAATGTATCAAATACCTGGAACAATCATAGTCAACATTATGTGCTCTCTCTTTATTGACATCCAAGGAGGAATGTTATTGTTGATAACGAAAATAGGCCACACTGAGTAAGTAGATCTAAACTCTCTGAATGGATTAACACCATCAGCTGCCAATGAAAGCTTGACATTACGAGGTTCATTTTTAAAATCTACATATTTTTCCTCGATTTCTCTAAATGCAGAACCATCTACAGGCATTCAAAGAACACCATCTCCACTTCTATTCTTTGAATGGTAATCCATAAACTGTGCTATGTTGTTACACCTAAACATTCGCTGCAAACGTGGAATTATGGGAATATGATGAAGAACCTTTTGAGGCACCTTTTTGGTTAGTTGATCTGTTCGATATCTACTGGTACCACATTTCGGACATTCTGTTTTCAACGCATGTTCTCCGTAATATATAATATAATCTTTAGGACATGCATCTATAGTGTTATATTCCATTCCAAAGTGTTTCATAATAGCACGTAGATCTCGATATGTTCGAGGTAAAGTATTTGGCGATGGTAACAAATATTCACCCAACAATCTACAACATAAACAAAAACTAGTGTCTTGTAAAGATTATTAATCACACACACACACACACACACATATATATATATATATATATATCATAGTTATTAAAACCGGAACCGGTGACCGGACCGGTGGAGCTAATGAACCGGGTTTCGAACCGGAACCGGTCTAACCAGTAGCGGTCAGATCTCAATGAACCGGTTTTAAAAAAAATACATTAAATAATTATTTTTTAATAAAAAAAAAACTATTTTTAAGATTTGCAACCATGATTCCAAGCCAATAGAGACAAAATATGAAAATTTTGCTCATTTATATACCATGCAAAGGTGAATATATCAAAATGGCACCAAATGCAATACATATCATCAAAAAATACATAAGCAAACTTGTTGAAGTAATGTATCAGGTTTCTCTTATATTATTCACTGTGTTTTATTGCTGAGTTAATATTATAATATACAATCTTTCCCTGCTCAGATATATTTTCAATTCATTGTATCAGTCTTAAAGACAATTATGGGTTCAGTATATATATATCAGACCAGCATTTTGAAGATCTTGTATTCTTCATTATCTATGTTTGCTTGGCAATAAATTTCTAGAAAAACATCTACAACACTTAGAGGTATTGAATTGGTTTATGAAACCCACTATTAGTGCTATTGGTAATAATTTGAGAGAGCATTACAACTTCAGCAGTCTGCTCACAATGTGTTTGACGAAATTTATCACTGAAAAGATTCATTAAAACCCAGAAAAATCAGTGGCCAGTTTAGTGCATTTCCAAGCGGGAATTTTCTAGTGGTCAATTTATTATTTCCAGTCACATTTTCATTAGGTTGTATGTTGTTGTCCCTTAAGTGGCATCAGACCATTTGCATCAATCTTGATGCCACGATCAAATTGCTTATATGCTATGTGAAATGTTTTGTATTTATGCTACTGCTATGTGTGAGCAGAGAGAGAGGGTCTGAACGTTCCTAGCTGAGTGTGAAATAAGGTTGTTGTTGATTGTTTTGAGAACATAAATTGTCATCAAGTACACTTGATGAGTTGCATGCTGCCAGGGAATTTATGCTAGCCAGCCTTGTATTTATCAGTCATCATGTGTATTGTTGTTGCTATAAGGTGTTGAGTATGAGTTATTAGACAAGTTTGTTGCTAGTATAATAGAGGAATTTGCAGCTCATGGAGGAGACACTGAGGAATTTGCAACTCATGGAGGAGCACCTAACCGGCCGGTTAAGTACGGAACTGGCCGGTTTATGCATAAACTGGCCGGTTCCTTACTTAACCGGCCGGTTAGGTCCGGTTAACCGGCCAAAACAGGTGAGAATAGGCTATTGACCGGGTTGTAAGGCCGGTTCCAACCGGCAGCCATCCTGACCGGCCGGTTTTGATAACTATGATATATATATATAACTTATTATTTTACACATTTATTACAACTAAAAAAAGGGAAAATAATCAACATTTACATATATGTGATCATATATACATATTGCATACCTTAGGAGTTGTGTCATACATTTGTTCGACAAATTATTCATAACCTTTAAGTTCACCAGCAACAATGTAGTAGAGAGAAGAGTTGCATTTGAGTGTTCAAAAAGTCGTTCACTTGACCTTTCAATCAGAGGTACATTATAAATACCGTCACTGCTATCTCCACCATCATCATCTGACTCACCATAAAAGTCTTGGAGCATTTGATTTATCCCATCATTAATGTGAATTGTCTCATTACTGTCATCATGATATACCTCCATGGGATCATTAAAATTACCTTCATCATTCGCTTCATGTTCTTCACCTTGTACAACATCATTTCCAATACTAATATTTTCTGCAATATTCTCTTGTACTAGTGCAACATCATCTAATCTACTACTATTTAGCTGTGGAAGCTAGTTGATCATCTGCAAAAAGTTGGGGGGAAACTGTGCCTTTATGAAAATTACAAACATTAATAATTAAACATTAGTGCGCATATAAAAAATATTAAAATAATATAAAATTTTACGATATAATCAAAATGAAGATAGATAATTAATTACCACGAGACAATAGTCATTCGATCCACCATCAATGTGCCCATATTTCCTACAATGCATTGTTGCTGTTGCTATTAAAACTCTAACATTATTTCTCATACAACATTTTTTACAAGGGCAATAAACTCTACCATCATCGCTTTCGCCCTTTTGAATTTGTTTTCCACCTCTAATGTTTTCTTCCATTGATTCAAATTATCTTATAAAGAAAATAATAAATCTCTCTCAATGGTGTAGAAAACCCAAGACTTGTTGAACTCAATGGGAGCTCAATATATAAGCAAAAAGAAAATAAAAGTGGGCATTTTACAAATTGTGGGCTTTTTACAAAATTGTGGGCTTTTTAAAAATTGTTTATATTTTTAATAAAATGTGGGCTTTTTACAAAATTGTGGGCTTTTTACAAATTGTGGGCTTTTTACAAAATTGTGAGCTTTTTACAAAATTGTGGGATTTTTTTATTCTTAATGCATTTTCTGTAGAATACTAAACAGATTGTCCAAAATTTGAGATGCAAACTGTAGTCTCTACTACGTTTGGAAAATTGGAGGTTTATAAAAGATAAACTGCGAACAAAATTGTACCACTATGATAAGAAGCTGTCAGAAGCATTCCTTATGCTTCACAAATGTGGAACTACCTTAAGAATGCTTATGGTTGATATAAATATTAGAGCATGGCAGTTAAATGTAGTAGTTATGCTAAAATACTGAATAACAGCTTGAGAGTGCTCTTTAGATACTGTACGAATGCACCAAATTAAAGCTGTACCATTACTAAAGATAAATGGCCAAAAATAGTCAATTTTGATATCGTGAAGTTATGTTTTTCTCGGTAGAAAACTAGGGATAGGATGGAAAATATGAGAGAACTAAGTTCCAAGGACTAAAAACCAAGCCCAACATAGTTCTACCTTGAATCAGAGACAAAACAAAGCTGCCCAAAAAAGTGTTTGAGAGCACTCATTGAAGCTCCTATATATAGCAGAGTCAACATTTTCCTATTGAACAAGTTTGTATAGTCAAAGCCACAGCAAGATCAGATAGCCACGATCCTAAATGAGAACTAGAGCCAAAGCTAAGACAAATCCACGTTTAGCAGAACAAGACAGCCATAGCAAAGGATTTGACCACAGAACCAGATCATGAGAGATAGCAAGATTCTTGCTTCCACTGTGGAAATGTAGAAACTGTACAAGGGCTTTGCTTCCAGTAGATTTCATTGTGACAATAATTGCTATGGTGTTGTAAGCGCTCATTAGTAGAATCTTAAAGCCATTTTGGAATTCTTTTAACCTAGAGAGGGTTTTCTGTGGTTATAAATCCTCATGTTCAAATTCTATTGTGGATTGGTTGTGTTTGATATTATGTTTTTACTGTCCGCAGTTGAATTTTCGCACAGAAAATTATCAGTCTAAAGTGGAGCAATTTTGCGATGTTTCTTTTGCTTCCTATTGTGAAGTATTTCGCTCAGAACTCTACTCGTTGTAACAGAGGTCTTGGGCATAGAACAGGGGACTTGGGTTTTTTAGAATCAAACTTTAGCTTAAGATGCTCATCTAAAGAATGGCACAGTGAGCCTTAGCATGGAGTTGGGAGTACCAATTTGAAGTGCAGGTAGGGCATTGTACAATAGACTAGTTAGATTTCTGGACCCTAATATAAAAGTTTCTTCTTCTTTCAAAACGTGTTTCTCGTTTTCTGTAACCAATGTGGGTCCTGTTCTTGTTTCAATTGGGGATGGATTAGCATTTTTTATTGCTCCAGATGATCACACTCTGGGTAGCCCTGGAGGCTATTTGGGGGTGATGAGTCCAATAGGTCTCAATGAACTATTGCCCTCGCTGGGGAATACTATTGCAGTGGAATTTGATACTATTTTGGATGTTGAATTCCACGATCCTAATGGAAACCAGTACCTTCAGCTCCAGTACATGTTCACAAAAGAGGGTGCCATATTCATTCATGCGTGCAGAGAGGGTGAATTGCAGGCATTGCAACAGGAGGTGTTGTTGTTGTTGCATTGGCCACTAGATTGTTTGTCTGGTTCTGTTACAAGCATAGAGTATTGAAAAGGACAGACAAATTTAGTTCATATATTTTGAAATTTCCTCGGAAATTCACCTACAAAGAGCTCAGCAATGCCACGAAAGACTTTTTTTTAATGTGATTGATAATCGATAATTGCAAGCAAGGGTAATCCCTTTGTGAAACCAAAATTTCTGAGCATTTTCTAAAACCTGATGACAGAGTCATTGTAATGAACAAGTGCCTAGGTCCATATTACGTCCAAATCTACCAAGCACCAAGATCTATAAAAAAAATCCATAGTATCTGCGAACTAAGAAGAAGAGGTAGAAAATGTATTCTGCTTACCTGTCCGAATAGTGGTTGGGGTTTACCACGGAAAAAATTTGACAGAGCCCATGTAGCATTTCTTATCATTGAAATTCTGGCAGTATCATTCAACTGGGCAAGCACCTGCCTCAGAGCTCCATGACTGAGGGCAAGATCCCTAAATGTTGCAGAGTCTCCAGCAATATTTCCCAAAGCCCAAACAGCCTTACATGAACACCAGTTGAGCTCAAAGTTGGGTACTAGTTTTTAAAATCAAATTCCAAAATTACAGACATATAAAGATATTTGGGAAGAATAATTTTATGCCTCTAAAATAAACGTGCTACCTGTTCTCGAACATTATAATTCCCAGAGGTAAGAATTTCCACAAATATAGGCAGTGCCCCGTAATCAATCACAACCTTTGTATTCTCATAGGCTCCAAAAAAACCCAAATAGGGTCAACCCTACTATAGGAGGAAGGGCCTGCAGTAAGAACTTACCATTTTGCAAGAGCTGAGAGCGAATGTTGTTCTGCAAGAGCTGAGGGCGAATGTTGTTCTGCAAGAGCTGAGGGCGAATGCGCGCATGATATCAGACGTTAATGTAGTTTTTAAAAAAATCATTTTTATGTAGCATGCATTTGATTTTTGCATTTCAAATCATTTTTATTTACATTTGATTTTTGCATTTCTAATACAAATGACAAACAAATTTCCACAAGAGGTTGAAATTTTTACTAGAATAGCCATGAAATACTAATTAAAATGGCTTAAAATGCAAGTGGAACTTCAAAATAAATGTAATTGAAGGTTCTCTCCACTAAATTTTTGCAAAAGTGCTTACATTATTTAAGTTATCTAGGATATTTTTTTGTATTACACAATCAAAATTAAATAATGAAATAGTTGGGTAGTCTTATTGTTTCAAATTAGAACACAATTTTCAAATGGTGATGAAGTTTCATGTGATGATTAACTGAAAATATTCTCCTTTCCTATCCTTGAAAAACTATACAAGGTTCCTTGTTGCCACATGAAACCATAACTCATGTAGCATCATAGGATCAGTCCTCCACTTTGCCCATCATAAGGCATTTTGCACGTATTTGACGACTAGAATTTGTGGATTCCCGTTTTCCGTGAGGTGCTAGGAAGGATAGAAGACTTAATTTTGACGTTTGAAATTTTTTCAAAAACGTTCTTATGCCCTTTAATTTCCACTTACCAATAATTTTTCAACACTAGTCCTCTTCGCAATTGCAAGGCTGTACTCAAAAAGTAAGGAAAGTTACTTTTTTGGCTCACTCAAAATTAAAAATTTAATAAAGGAATTACCACTTATAATTATTGATATTTTAAAATTAGAATCAATTTAGTTTTCCCCTTCCTATTACAGAAAGTTCACAAATCCTTTCTTTTACATAAAACACCAAAGAAAGAATAAAGCTCGTTGCCCTGCAAACTTCCAAGGTTGTGATTAGTGAAGCAGTGAAAAAGTATGGCTATAGCACTAAAAAATTAGAATGCCAATCTGCCCCAACATGAAGTAGTGTTAATATAGCTGGTGGCTTGGCTTGATGGTCAAACAGTGAATTACAAAAGCACAAAATAAAAGCTTTAGGCGTCTAGTTCCTTACACTCGCACTCTCAAGGCATTCAGACTTAGGCCGAGCTCAAGATTGGCTCCGAGGAAACTAGATTGTCTCATTAACCTGCCATATTTTAATTTCATAAGGTATGTTCGAAGTTTGAACTACTAGGGTAATTTATTATTGTGAAATCATAGTTCTAAATTATCTCTTATTCTGTGAGAAATGTAATCTATTAATTGTAAGCAGATTCATCAAAAAAATTCAAACTGATTTTAGCATGAATGATGACAATTTATATATTAATTGGTTTTTAGGAGTATGTGTATTATGTAGGAGCACTGGAAAGAAAAATCAAGACTTCATTTTATGTTTTCCTTATTTTATTGGGCTGAACTGGAGAAAATTGAATATGAACAGTGAGTTAATTGTAATATCAATGGGCCAAGGCCATACATCAACATTGACCACAGTGGGGAAGTATAAAAGCATGGATATTCATGCAAGTATAGTTATTAATGTAAGATCAAAGTTAACTCTTAGCTTCACTAAAGAAATAGAAGGCAAAGATCTAGCATCAACTAAAACTCACGTGAAAAAGTAGATGAAAAATGTACAATCATTCAATGGAGAGGTAATCTATAATTATCCAGTAAGACTCTTGGATATGCCTTGAGACTAAACTAATTCTCAATATTTTTGAATAATCATCCATTAGAATTTAGTAGGAAAACCATAGTAAATCATTGTCCAATGGCCATGCAAAAATATATAAAAAATAATAATATTTTTTGGTTGTTTTTCAATAGGTGGACCATGATGGAACCACTGAGAAGGTGGGGGTGTTTTTTTAATCATGGAAGTGAGGTTTAGTAGATTGATAGTCAAGTTAACTTTACCTATAAATTTTCTCGATCAAGTTATTTATTCATTGAGCTTTGATTCATTCCTACTGTTTTGATACACAATCCAATCCAGTTGAGTCTTGAGTCTTCATTGAGAATGGCATTCATAGGTTGTCAAGAAAGAGGTTATCATGCACATGCACTCTTCTTTTCTTGGTATCTTTGTAACTATGTTCAGCCCGAGTTCTATATTTTTAAATTATCATAATAGTTCGTGATTATTAGGCTTTTATTTTGTCTTTTAAGAATTTTAATTTAATTATTATTAATCATTAAATTTTAAAATATATATATATGTGTGTGTGTGTGTGTGTGTGTGTAATTATTAAACTTTCAATAAAATTATTAAAATTTCAATGGTACATCAACTTTCATACATGAGAAAATAGATACTGACAAATGGTACATCATGGCCTGAATAATTTCGCTCAGCAATTTCAAATGGTATAACATTTAGTCAACAGTAATCATTAATTTCTGCACACAGAGACTAATTTTTCTGGAATCCTGAGATTTATTTGGCTTGTTATTCTTATAACTACATAGACATAATTAATAGAGAGATAGAGGACAAAAAAAAAATCTAGCGCTTAGTCTCCACTAGTACTCAACATGATTTTGTGAGAAATAATACATAGATTGATTTCTCTGAGTGCCTTAGCGTTCTTTGGCTCATTATTTTAATCACAACAACAATAAAAAATGCATTGAGGATCTGTTCTTAGTCCGAATATGCAATTTTTATAAGACATATTTGTTGGAAATGTTGTCATTGATGGCAAAGGAGGCAGCGCTGAAGCAAAGAGGCAGCAAAGAAGCAAATTAAGGCAGAGGAAACGAATATAATAGAGGCAGAACTGTTATCTCAGTAATAGAGGCAGAGGCAGAGCGACAGGAGCAGCAGAGACAGAGTCAGAGACAGAAGCAGAGCCGTTATAAAATTCCGAGAATCGCTTCACTCCAGCGGCAAAGAATATATATAAACATATACAAAACTTATTCCGGGAATCACTTAACTCCAGCAGCAATGTAATGCAAATAACACAGAAAATTCTGGGAATCGCATAATCAAAGGAAGGAGATACATAAACAAATCTCATTGGAATCGTCACCCATCACAGAGTATACATAGAGCGTGACACACATATGTTCCAATGGTCCAAGGCATATACATTGATATATATTAAAGTGGAGTGTGTTATGATCAATGGAAAGGAAGTAATATAAAGTGGGACCCTCATCCAATCGCAATCGGAGATCGCAAGGGCAGCGGAACATCGCAACAGAAAGTTGCGATTGCGATTGAAGTGGCGGACCCGATCGAGTTATGTACCACAATTAATTGCTAATCGCATCCGAAATCTCAATCGCAATCGGAACTCTACGATTGATCGCACGACTTTGTAAAACGCTGCTATTGAAATGGCGGACCCGATCGTGTTATAAGCGGGAGTTGATATATGCAAATCGCATCCGGAATCTCAATCGCAATCGGAACTCTCCGATTGATCGCACGACTTTGTAAAACGTTGCGATTGAAGCCTGGACCCGATGGGCTTATTAACTATGATTAACAAGTGTTTTGAGTTCCAGTTCTAATCGCAAACGGAAATTTGTGAAGGCGTTGTTATATATAAATATATATATATATATAAAAAGTGGTTGCGGTTGTATTAAAACATGCCGCGTGGTCTGTAGACCCACGGGCCTCAGCTTAACGGGAGGGCGATTATTAATGTAATGCAATTGTAATATATGTATGTTCCGGCCTGCAGAACTCGCCACATCAACAAGACACTTGCTGCGTGTAAAGGATTGAATTACAGTCAGCAGATTCATTTATATATAAAGCGCTGGTAATAAAAATAAAATAAAAATGCAGTTCATAAATTCAGGAGTTACGCAGCAGCCATAAACAGAAAGGCATACAGAGAAGAGAAAGGGACAAAGAGACAGTTAGAGAAAAGACAAATGCGCAGCAAGCCAAGAGACAAAATGAGTGAGTTGGAGTTCACATTGTAATTCGAATGTAAATGTTTTAATTGTTTTTATTGTTTGTGATGCATTGGCAAGTCTCCGAGAGAAAACAAACTCCCACTGTAATGTTAAAATTGACACCTACAGCTATAATTTCTGAGTAAGCTGATAAAAGGAGTGAGAAGGCAGAAGGCAAAGAGACATGACTTTCCATTTCGAATTCCAAGCAGAATACAAACAGTCATGTGAGGAAATCTATAAATAATATCATCTTGATATGCAGAGAGAGTTTTTTTGAGAGCAGAGGTGAGAGTAAAGAAAGAGAAGGCAGAATACAGAAGAGTGAAGCAGAGAAGATCAAGAAAATAAGAGCAGAAAAAGGAGCTACAGAACAGAGCTGATATCAGAGGTAAATCAGCAAACATTCAGTTTGTTAAATTGAGGAAGTTGGAGCTTCCCTATCAAGTTGAAGCTTGATAGCTGTCAGTTGTAGCTGACTGAGGTTGGAGCCTCCTGTAGGTTGGTGCCTGCAGAAAATTGAAGGGAGTTGGTGCTTCCTTGCAAGTTTTAGCTTGCAGAATTGAGGATAGAGCCTCCTGTAGGTTGGTGCCTACAGAAAACAGTGGTGAGAGGGAGTTGGAGCTTGCCTTTGCATCACAACAATAATAAGATTTGGTTTTCTCCCTTTATGGGTTTCCACTTACATCTGCTGTCTCTATGTGTGCTTCTTATGTGTTGATGTGATTATTTCAATCTGCTTAATTTCTTGTTGCTTTCAACTTAAGTATGGTGTCACAATAAATTAATATTGGCTGCAAATAAGATTGTTCACATATTAAAGCTGTAAATAACTCTGGTGAAAATTTAAATTGTTAATGCATGTATTAAACTAATTCACCCCCCCCCTCTCAGTTTAATCAAAGATTCAACAATTGGTATCTGAGCAGGTTCCTTTGTACAAGTCTAACAACCGAAAGGAGATCCTAGGTTCCCAAGATGGCTAGTAAAGAAGGATGCTCAACCAATAAAGCCCCTTTCTTCACTGGTGAAAATTATGCTTTCTGGAAAATCAGAATGAAGACATACATAATGTCTCTAGGAATAGAAGTCCGGGCTGCTGTGGAATTAGGATATGCCCCGAAATCAACTGATACAGAAAAAGAAGCTAAAGAAAGCTTTGTAGCTAATGCAAAAGCCATGAATGCCATCCTGAATGGATTATGTGAAGCAGAGTTTATTAAAGTAATGCACAAAGACACTGCCAAGAAAATTTGGGATACTCTTGAAGGCATACATGAGGGAGACCAGAAAGTAAAGACTGCCAAACTTCAAGTATATAGAGCCCAGTTTGAAAACTTAAAAAATGAATGATGATGAAGATGTTGGCAGCTTCTTCTTAAAAGTTGCAGAAATTGTTAACAATGTGAAAGCTCTTGGAGAAACCACACCAGAAAGTATAGTTGTGCAAAAGATTCTAAGATCACTCCCATCCAGATTTAATCCCAAGGTATCTGCAATAGAAGAGACAGTGAATTGGGAGACTGTTTGGTCAATTTAGTGTGTCCTAAATTGCTAACATAAATTATCAACCAGGGATTCGTAAACTGACGAAGTGTGGCGCACTATATGTGCAAGATAACCTATCTCTTACTTTTTTTTTCGTTTTTGGATTTTTATGAAATTCTAAAAGACAAGTATGGTTATGGATATTCAAGGCAATGATGTCCTTTATAATGATTTACCAACTTGAAACTGAAAAAAAAAAGAATTTGAAACATACAATGACAAAACTTGAAAGGAAATGAAAATGTGCTACTGAAATGAAAAAGGTGATGTTAATCTAATAAATCAAAACAGTGAACTAGTGAGCATGAAACCAAACTATTCTTGCTGCCGTCTAAACACAAAAGAAACTATGCTGAAAGAAATCCAAAAGTTGCAATAAAGTAAATCTAAATCAAATTACATCAACTTGTCTTTTGATCCCTCATCATTAGTCCAGCTATGATTTTCGGAAGTAACCATAAACAACTTGAGTAACTGATATCTAACTTGCAGAAAGTAAACTAATATCAAACCACACATCCATAATTCAATCCCTCACCATCAGTCCAGCTGTGGCTTTCGGAGACAACTGAAGATGTTATGAGCAATTTAATATATCTAACTTGCAGAAAGGAAACTAATATCAAACTACACATTTCATAATACAATCCCTCACCATCAGTCCAGCTGTGGCTTTCGGAGGCAACTGAAGATGTTATGAACAGTTTAATATATCTAAATTTGTAGAAAGGAAACTAATATCAAACTACACATTTCATAATACAATCCCTCACCATCAGTCCAGCTGTGGCTTTCGGAGGCAACTGAAGATGTTATGAGCAGTTTAATATATCTAAATTTAGCTACTGAAGCAAATGTGCAAGACTAAAATAAACAAAGCAATGTTGAATTAAACAAAAATTAAATTAGCATCAGAACAATATTGATTCCATGTCATTAGTCAAAAGATATGCAAATGCCCAGGCTGCCATGAAAAATTATGCTAAAAGCTATGATTTCAGAAAGAAATCTAAGTAGGGAAATATGACAAAACAGAATTGAAAGCAACTTATCTAGAAAACATGTAAAAGCCTCCTTGGATAGCAGGGGCCCTCTGCTACCAATTTGGTGAAGTCCTTCAGCTCCTTAAAGTTGTAATCAAAACATCATCAAAGAACTGAATTTCTCTATTGAAAATCTCACAAATCTACATCCCATTCCATCTTTAACTTTGTTACAAAATACTCATATTTTCTCCTACTTCTTCATTACTTCTTCATTAACCATGATAGGAGAAAGCTTCTCCTATTTATACAAAATATGAGGAGTCATCTCATTAATGAGAGTCCATGAATCTCTCCCTCCAACTCTAGAGTTACAATCAAAATAGGAAATGATAAAACACATGTCTTTCTAGAATTTCAACACAACTTAAGAAAGGAGACACATATCCTCTTAGAGTTTCAATACAACAAGGAAGTGAGACACATATCCTCTTAGAGTTTCAATACAACAAGGAAGTGAGACACATGTTCTCATGATCCCATGATCTTCTCCAAACAAATTCGAATTTGGCCTTAGAGTGCCACATAAGGGTCTTCTAGAAGTCTCATTTTTGACCTACACATGTCACAAAACTCACAACACATATATGGATATATGAAACTATGTTAATTTTCTAGTTTCTAATCATAAATTCACTTTAAATACATAAAATAAATAACTTTGGAAAACAAGGATCCTAACCCATATATTTATGAAAAATGGTTATTTGATGTAGGGCTTTAGGTCAGATGGCTATGAAATAAGGGCTAGATGGTTATGACATAATAGAAATATGTATGAATATGGAAAACACTTTTGAGACTCAACATACCCCCCAACTGAAGTTGTTGCATGTCCTCATGCAACTATTGCAATGATTCATTTGTCCATGAGTTGATATTTGACTCATATAAATTCGTTCCAAACTTTGCTTCTTGATATTTTCTTTTTGGCAAAGTATAATACACTTGATTGCAACCTTTTTTTTAATGGTTGGTTCTTGTGTGACAACCAATTCTTTTTGAGCAATGGTTCTTGTGTAACAATGCTTTATTTTCTTTGTTGCATCAAAGTTCATGAAAACATTTACAATCAATTACTTCATCAATGAATTGATCATTCGCAAGGCATATAATCTTTTGGATCATGTTGCAACAATAGTTGGTTGGGAAGTATATGTGGATGGAAATGAAATGAAAATGTGTGATAGTGTATGACATATGGATATGAAATGATGTCCCTTCCCCCCAACTAAAGATATGACAATGTGAAAAAGGGAGTGAGAAATTTTTCCAAAGTTACAATTTTAGCATTCTAATGAATTACATGACTAAAAATTAAAAAACAACATACCTTCACTTACCTTAAATGTGGATGAGTTGTGTATGTGTGGTGGCTGCAAAATTCTGATCATATTCTTCTTCAAGTGGCTGAACAAGAGGAGTCATGGATAAAGAGATAAGATGACTTTTTATTTCTTCTACTAAAACTTGCTGAATCTGCTCCAAAATGCTGAAAATAATAGTCTTCATGTCTTCAAAACTCATTGGCATAATTCCTACTATGTGAAAAGATGTTCTGATGTCGAACATAGCAGGAAATTGTTGAATTAGTGGCCATTAATGGATGCCACTAGTCAACACGAGAACTCTCACCATTGATGACAATGAGAGTCAAGATGCCCAAACACATCTTGCTAGGTACGAATGATTTTGTTGATGTCGAGTCACCTAGAAGATCTGACGAACAAGGGACATTAGTGTATTCCCATTGTTTGTCAGCATGAGAACTTGCCATTAAGGCATGCAAGCCTCAAGGTGTTTTACAAAGAACTTAGACTCAAAGGACTATAGACTCAATAGTTTGCATTGAAGCAGGGCTTATTTGCGGAATGAAAATGACAAGAAATGGAAAATGAAAATGGAAGATGGCAATGGAGAGTAGAAATGGAAAATGGGCAATAAGCATGTGAATGAGAAATGGCAATGGGCAATAAGCATGTGAATGAGAAATGGCAATGGGCAATAAGCATGTGAATGAGCCTCTTGCTTTTATTTGTGGTTATGAATGGACAAAAAGAAATGGAAAGTGGAGGTGAATGTAAATGGAAAATATGAAGTGAAATGAGGTGAATGGTTTATTATGAGGTATGGATGTGATGGAGACAATAGTATCTGAAAGTTTTTCAAGTGTTTGGATCTGATTTTACATCAGCATATTTCCTCTTTGTTGCCGATCATCCTCTTATGAAACAAATTGGTCTTTTAGAGAGACACCATTCTTTTGTAGTCATTTGTTCTTCCTCCTGGAACCTGCAAAAAAATTAATACTTCTTCTGCAATGGAATGTAAGATTATCAAAGGAGAGAGGTGATCAATCTCTCTAGTTATGATATTTACACACAAAACTAAGAATTTGTATTAATGAAACAAGTTCAAAGGAAAAATCAAAAGAATTTATACCTGTTTTGGAATTAGTGCCTCAAGTTGAATGTTACTTCTTTTCAGCAATTTATTTCATTATTTACCATTTCAAACTCTAATGATGGATTTTTCATTGTGTAGATCTTATTAAGACCTTTCCAATGATACTTAAATCATCAAAATCTGATTTTGTATGAGAAAGTTAGGCTGATTTGAACAATGAGGTTTTTCAGCTGCTAAAAAAAATCTTGAATAAAAAATTAGTCATTCATCTTTCATCATCAGTCCAAAATTAATCAATACCTTCAGAAAAGTGAGCAAATAACTTATTCATTTCATTGATTCAATTTATTTTATTTTTATTTTTAATATTTTTTTTATTTTTTTTTGAAATTTTTTTTTTTTTTGAATTTTTTTTTTTTTGAATTTTTTAAATGAAATAAAGCATGGATGAAATAATTGTCCTTATGAATATTTTTGAAACAAATTCATGCCAATGCTTCTTTCATGCAAAATAAAAATAAAAATAAAAAGCTTGAAATTTCTAAAGTCAAATTCCTAACTATGAAGGAGATGAAGGCAGAGTCCTTTTCAATTTATACAACTTGCATTTGATGCACATGTGATAATGTGTTTGCCTCAAATAATCCATTTGTCATTCATCATGTGCCACCACACATGAATTCTGCCACATTTTCCCTCAAATAAGGAAATTAGTTCATTGATTATCTCTCAAAACCGTGACTGTTCTCATAATATAAAAAAAAAAAAACATTTTTCTCTCACGCACACTGCAAATTAGTGCTCCGAAGAACCCTGAATTTCTCCCAAATGGCTGCGAATTTCAGAAAGTTCTTATGGGATTACCTAATTCACCCCGTTCCCGAAAAAACCCATGTTTTATTTTTTTCTAATTCGTCCTAGTTTGCTCAGAAAATTCATTTTAAAATCGGGTTTTTTTGACAATGACGCATTTCGTTTTCTGGCAATTACTTGTGGTTTGATTTGTTTTTATTTTGCAGGTTTTGAAGTGTAATAGCTTGTATCCCACAGATAAGTTCAGATTGATCTTCCTCATTCCAATTACTTGCAATGGAATCTACAATCTTCTCTTCATCAACAGTCTGAAATCTTCTCTTCATCAGCAATTTCTTCATATGATACACTTCCATTGTATGTCCCTACAATTGAATTTGTAATATTCTCTTCATCAGCAAATTGCAATCTTCTTCTCATCAACAATTTGCAATCTTTTCCTCATCAACAGTTTCTTCATGTGATATACATTCATTGTGTGCAATTTTTTTTTTTTAAATGATTTCTAATCACTGTTATTTGAGGAAAAACGAATATGAAAAAGAGAAAGTTCCTTTTTTTTTTAAATTGCAGTGCATGGGTCTTTGTGTGGATTGAAGGTCTGCATATATGTGTAAAGCCAAGCCAAAAAATGGCCTCATGCGTATGCGTGGGTCTTATTTCCATGAGATTTTTTTTTTTTAATTGATTTGTTAATAAAATTATGTATGTTATATTTTCAAAAATTTAAAAATACACATATATATTCATTAAACAAAACAATTTTATTGAAATCAAAGTTTTTCATGAAAACAACTTCTTCTTTTTTTAATTGTTGAATCAATTGAAATGGTGAAGTTTTATTTTGTCTCCCTTTTTTTTTTTCACATAACAATTCTTTTTCTGATCTTCCAGATCACACAAAGTGCAGGAGGAGAGCATACTCAAGAATTATTAACTTTTTTTTTTTTACATAACAATTCCTTTTCTGATCCTCCAGATCACACAAAGTGCAGGAGGAGAGCATACTCAAGAATTATTAATTTTTTTTAGATGTAAGAAATAAGGCTACCTAGTTACACTTCCCCGGCAACGGCGCTAAAATGTTTGGTCAATTTAGTGTGTCCTAAATTGCTAACATAAATTATCAACCAGGGATTCGTAAGCTGACGAAGTGTGGCGCACTATATGTGCAAGATAACCTATCTCTTACTTTTTTGTCGTTTTTGGATTTTTATGAAATTCTAAAAGACAAGTATGGTTATGGATATTCAAGGCAATGATGTCCTTTATAATGATTTACCAACTTGAAACTGAAAAAAAAGAATTTGAAACATACAATGACAAAACTTGAAAGGAAATGAAAATGTGCTACTGAAATGAAAAAGGTGCTGCTAATCTAATAAATCAAAACAGTGAACTAGTGAGCATGAAACCAAACTATTCTTGCTGCTGTCTAAACACAAAAGAAACTATGCCGAAAGAAATCCAAAAGTTGCAATAAAGTAAATCTAAATCAAATTACATCAACTTGTCTTCTGATCCCTCATCAGTAGTCCAGCTATAATTTTCGGAAGTAACCATAAACAACTTCAGTAACTGATATCTAACTTGCAGAAAGTAAACTAATATCAAACCACACATTCATAATTCAATCCCTCACCATCAGTCCAGCTGTGGCTTTCGGAGGTAACTCAAGATGTCATGCACAATTTAATATTTCTAACTTGCAGAAAGGAAACTAATATCAAACTACACATCCATAATTCAATCCCTCACCATCAGTCCAGCTGTGGCTTTCGGAGGCAACCGAAGATGTTATGAGCAATTTAATATATCTAACTTGCAGAAAGGAAACTAATATCAAACTACACATTTCATAATACAATCCCTCACCATCAGTCCAGCTGTGGCTTTCGGAGGCAACTGAAGATGTTATGAGCAGTTTAATATATCTAAATTTAACTACTGAAACAAATGTGCAAGACTGAAATAAACAAAGCAGTGCTGGAATTAAACAAAAAGTAAATTAGCAGCAGAACAATATTGATTCCATGTCATTAGTCAAAAGATATGCAAATGCCCGGGCTGCCATGAAAAATTATGCTAAAAGCTATGATTTCAAAAAGCAATCTAAGTAAGGAAATATGACAAAACATAATTGAAAGCAACTTATCTAGAAAACATGTAAAAGCCTCCTTGGATAGCAGGGGCCCTCTGCTACCAATTTGGTGAAGTCCTTCAGCTCCTTAAAGTTGTAATCAAAACATCATCAAAGAACTGAATTTCTTTATTGAAAATCTCACAAATCTACATCCCATTCCATCTTGAACTTTGTTACAAAATACTCCTATTTTCTCCTACTTCTTCCTTACTTCTCATTAACCATGATAGGAGAAAGCTTCTCTTATTTATACAAAATATGAGGAGTCATCTCATTAATGAGAGTCCATGAATCTCTCCCTCCAACTCTAGAGTTACAATCAAAATAGGAAATGATAAGACACATGTCTTTCTAGAATTTCAACACAACTTAAGAAAGGAGACACATATCCTCTTAGTGTTTCAATACAACAAGGAAGTGAGACACATATCCTCTTAGAGTTTCAATACAACAAGGAAGTGAGACACATGTTCTCATGATCCCATGATCTTCTCCAACCAAATTCGAATTTGGTCTTAGAGTGCCACATAAGGGTCTTCTAGAAGTCTCCTTTTTGACCTACACATGTCACAAAACTCACAACACATATATAGATATATGAAATTATGTTAATTTTCTAGTTTCTAATCATAAATTCACTTTAAATACATAAAATAAATAACTTTGGAAAACAAGGATCCTAACCCATATATTTATGAAAAATGGTTATTTGATGTAGGGCTTTAGGTTAGATGGCTATGAAATAAGGGCTAGATGGTTATGACATAATGGAAATATGTATGAATATGGAAAACACTTTTGAGACTCAACAGAGACATTGACCATGAATCAGCTACTAGGAAATCTTACAGCATATGAGATGAGGCTTCCACAGAAGAATTCAAGCACAAGGGAGGCAGCATTCAAAACAGAAAAGAAGAAAGAAGAAAAGGAAGACATATGCTCCTGCTCTGATGAAGAAGAGGCTAAATTTGTCAAGAAATTGGATAGAGGCTCAGGTAGATACAAAGGTAAACTTCCCTTCAAATGCTTTAACTGTTGAAGAGTTGGACATTATGCTGCTAAATGTCCTCACAAGAAAGTAAGAAATCAAGCTCAAGAATCAGAGAAAGACACATCAAAGAACTGGCAGAAAGGAAAGAAATTCAGCAGAAAATCCTTTTATGCTCACCAAGACAGCAGTGCATCTGAAGACTCAGATGAACCCTCAAGTGAAGAAGGAACCTCAAAATTTATATTGATGGCCATAGAAGATCTTGAGGGACTCCTACTAGAAGATGAAGAAGAAGAAGGTGAAGTAGACCTTGAGGGGGAGCTAAGAAGTGCTCTGGAGGAGATTGAAAGACTCAAACTAAAATGCAGAAAACAAAAAGAGATTCTCCTAAAATGTGTGAAAGAAGAACAAAATTCAGAAGTCCTCATGCAGCTGAAGGTAAAGCTTTAAGAAGCCAAGAAGATAGAAGATATGTTACTTCAGCAAATCAAAGATAAAACTCGAGAACAAGAGAAGCTGGAAGAAGAAATTTTGTGTCTGAGAAAGAAATTAGAAAAAGCTCAACAGAAAGTTTCTATATACCCTTCTCAAACAACAAGCTCTATTAAGTTGAATGAAATTTTGGTTGCTCAAATATTCCCTATGATAAAGACTGGAATAGGCTACGAAGGAGAATCAAGTAAAAGAAAAGGAAAGGTTGACAGAGAGATTATTTTTGTAAAAGCAAAGAAGGATGAGGAAGTAGCTCAAATAATTCCTACAAAAGAAGAAATCTGCAATAAGAGAGACAGAGAGCAGAAGAAACCTCTAGTAACAAAGAATGCAATAACTACTAAGATAACAGAAAAAGGATCATATGCTCCTGAGTATGTCAAATTTGGAAGCCATCAAAGGAGATTCTTCCCTTCTATGAAGAATGCCACCTGTTATGTCTGCCACAAGCAGGGACACATTGCTGCATATTGTCATGCAAGGAAGAATGATTCAAACCAGCAAAAGAGGCAAGCATGGAAGAGACAACCTTACATCAGGTATGCAAGTAATTTCTATGGTTATTGTTTTTATTGTAAGGAATTTGGCCATAGAATTATTGAATGTAGAAAGTATGGACAAAGACTAATGTTCAATACCTCAAGGAGGTTTATGAGTCAAAGAAATTTTGTTCATGCTCACAATTCCACAAAAACTATAATCAAATGTTGTATATGCAATCAAATTGGGCATATATCTTCCAAGTGTTCTCTAAAGGGATATAATTCATCACCTCACAAAAGATACCAAACAAAAGGGGGCCTCCAGTGGATAAAGAAGGCGAATAAATGTGACTTGGCTTTAACTACTCAAGATTTTAAGAGTCAATGGTATTTGGACAGTGGCTGCTCTAAACACATGACAGGAGATAAAAACAAGTTTTTAACTCTTGACGAAAGGAAATCGGGCAATGTCACTTTTGGAAATGACAAATCAGGAAAGATCAAGGGAAAAGGATCAGTCAGCATATACAATGGCAGAGGAAAGGCCCAAGATGTATTATATGTAGATGGGCTGAAAGCAAATTTACCGAGTGTCAGTCAGATGTGTGATAAAGGCTGTGAAGTTCTCTTTAGAGCACAAGATTGTGTAGTCAGATCAAGCACAACAGGAAAAACTCTACTCAAAGGTGTTCGAACAGAAAGTAATGTGTACATAGTGAAAGAGGAAGATGAAGCCTGCCATCTTAGCAAACTTGAGGAGTCATGGTTGTGGAATAGGAGATTGGGACATCTCAGCTTTGACCATATCATCAAATTGAGCAAGAAGAAAGCTGTCAAAGACATGCCATAAATAAAAAGGCCTTCAAGTACTATATGCAAATCTTGTCAATTGGGGAAACAGACTCGCACATCCTTTAAATCTAAAGAGGAGTTGTCAACAAGAAGACCACTCCAGCTTGTGCACATGGACCCGTGTGGACCTGCTAGAACTAGAACACCAAGTGGAGAATCCTATTTCATGCTGATAATAGATGACTTTTCCAGAATGACATGGGTTGCCTTTCTCAAAAATAAATCAGAAGCATTGGAAAAATTTAAGATATTCAAAGCATTAGCAGAAAATCAAACTGGATGCAAGCTGAAATGTATCAGATCAGACAGAGGAGGAGAATTCACAGATTATGACTTTGTAGACCTATGTAATGAACATTGAATAAAGCAACAATTTACTATTGCAGGGACACCTCAGCAGAATGGAGTAGCAGAGAGACAAAACAGGTCTGTACAACAAATAGCAAGAGCTATGATGCAAGAGAATAATATTGCTCAAACCTTCTGGGCAGAAGTAGTGCACACAGCAGTACATATCCTTAATAAAGCTCACTTAAGGCCAAGCAGTGACAAAACTCCCTATGAACTATGGCATGGAAAGCCAGCCTCAATCAAACATTTCAGAATCTTTGGTAGCAAGTGTTACATAAAGAATAATGATGAAAACCTTGGGAAATTTGATGCAAGAGCAGATGAAGGAATATTCTTAGGATATGCATCCAAAAGTAAAGGATACAGATGCTACAACAAGACTCTTCGGAAAATAGTTGAATGTATTGATGTGAGATTTGATGAAGAACTTCCAAACAATACAAGAAATACAGACTGCTGCAGTCCATCAGACAACCATGAAGAGGAAGACAAGGATGATGATGAAACAAGAAAGACAACAGATGATGCAGAGCTGAGCTCGAAAACCCCCTCAAGATACACTCAGAAGAATCATCCTGAAGATCAGATCATAGGAGACAAGAAAGCAAGAGTCCAGACAAGAAGGCAGCTAACAGAACAAACAGAAGAAGTATACATAGCCATGTTATCACAAATAGAGCCAAAGAAATTTGAAGAAGCCAGCAAGGACAAGTATGGGGTAAAAGCAATGAATGAAGAATTGGACCAAATTGAGAAGAATAATACCTGGGAACTAGTTCCTAGACCTATTGAGAAAAATATCATTGGTTCAAAATGGGTATTCAAAAACAAAATGAATGAGCAAGGACAAGTAATCAGGAATAAAGCCAGGCTGGGCTGCAAAGGATACTCACAAATTGAAGGACTTGACTATGATGAAACATTTGCACCTGTAGCCAGAATGGAAGCTATCAGAATGTTCCTGGCATTTGCATGCTATCAAGACTTCAAGGTATATCAAATGGATGTAAAGTCTGGTTTTCTTAATGGAGATCTAGAAGAAGAAGTGTACATGGAACAACCAGAAGGCTTCTCATTGACAGACAAAGAAGACTATGTGTGCAGACTGAAGAAGGCCCTATATGGACTGAAACAGGCTCCTCGTGCTTGGTACTCAAGACTGGACAAATATTTGCGAAAACAGGGCTTTAGGAGAGGTGGAGTAGACAGCAATCTATACATAAAAGCCCATGAAGATGAACTCCTGATTGTTGTAGTATATGTTGATGATATTATGTTTGGAAGCAACAAAGATGAACTAGCAAAAGGGTTTGCTGATGAAATGAAAACAGAGTTTGAAATGTCTATGATTGGAGAGCTCAGTTTCTACTTGGGACTACAAATTCAGCAAAAGAACACAGGTACATTTATTTCACAAGAAAAATACATAAAAGAAATGTTGAAAAAGTTCAAAATGGAGGACTATAAACCTGTGTCAACTCCCATGACCACAGGTTGCAAGCTGTGTGCTAATGATGGGTCTGCTGACATAGATCAAGGAATTTACAGATCAATGATTGGAAGTCTATTGCATCTGACTGCATCAAGACCAGACATCATGCTAGCAGTAGGATTAGTGGCTAGATATCAAGCAGCACCTAAACAAAACCATCTTCTGGCAGTCAAAAGAATATTCAGATATCTACAAGGAACAATACAGTATGGACTTTGGTATCCTAAAAGCAAAAACTTCACTTTATCAGCATACACAGATGCAGATTGGGCCAGCTGTATGGATGATAGGAAGAGTACAAGTGGAGGTGCATTCTATCTAAGAGAAAGCCTAGTTGCATGGCTAAGCAAGAAACAAACATCCATCTCTCTGTCTACAGCTGAAGCCAAATATATAGCAGCAGCAGCATGTTGTACACAAGTCATGTGGATGAAGCAAACTCTTCAAGACATGAAGGTAAGCATTGATGAACCTATTCCAATCAAATGTGACAATACAAGTGCTATAAGTATATCTAAAAATCCTGTGCTTCATTCAAAAACCAAACATATACCAATCAAGTATCATTTCCTCCGAGAACAAGTGGCTCTGAAAATAGTAAAGCTGGAATATGTACCAACGAAAGAACAGATAGCTGATATATTTACCAAACCTCTTGCTAGAGAACCATTTCAATACTTGAGAGATAAACTAGGGGTAGTATCAGCAGATGCTACTCTCTAATATGAAGAGAATGCACAACTTCAGGGGGAGAACAAAACGAAGATATCATTCCAGGGGGAGACCAGCCAGCAAGATAAGCATAAAACAAGTCCATAGGATCAGCATTAACAGTATTATCGGCATTCAGAAGCAACAAATTCTAGCACGCATTCAGCATTATAAGCTTTCGGCAGCATTAGCAGTATAAGCATTCAGTATTCATTCAGAAGCAAGTTCTAGCACGCATTCAGCACTATAAGCATTCAGCATTATCATAAAACAGAGCAATGGTATAGAGCAACATATAAAACAGAGCAGCATGATATCGGCTCACTATATGGTATCGGCTTACAAGCACTACAAATATGAAACAGAGCAGCATGATACAGCTATTAAAACCAAAGCATTCTCTCAACAAGTTTCATACATCACTCTGGAGCAGCATAGTACAATTTCAGCTGAAGAGGACCTAAACGTAACTCAGAAAAAGGAAGTACAACGACAGAGCCCATACGGAGAGATGAGGTGTCGTCCTTTGCCATTGATGTCAAAGGGGGAGGAAGAACAAACAACAGGAGGAAGAGCAGGCAAACAGAAAGAGTAAGCAACAAGAGAAAGAGAAAGCAAACAGAGAAAGTGGATTGCCATCAATGCCAAAGGGGGAGACTGTTGGAAATGTTGTCATTGATGGCAAAGGAGGTAGCGCTGAAGCAAAGAGGCAGCAAAGAAGCAAATGAAGGCAGAGGAAATGAATATAATAGAGGCAGAACCGTTATCTCAGCAATAGAGGCAGAGGCAGAGCGACAGGAGCAGCAGAGACAGAGTCAGAGACAGAAGCAGAGCCGTTATAAAATTCCGAGAATCGCTTCACTCCAGCGGCAAAGAATATATATAAACATATACAAAACTTATTCCGGGAATCACTTAACTCCAGCAGCAATGTAATGCAAATAACACAGAAAATTCCGGGAATCGCATAACCCCAGGCGGAAGGATACATAAAACAAATCTCATTCCGGGACTCGCTACCCACGCAGGAGTATACATAGAGCGCATTACATATGTTCCAATGGTCCAAGGCATATACATTGATATATATTAAAGTGGAGCGTGTTATGATCAATGGAAAGGAAGTAATATAAAGTGGGACCCTCATCCAATCGCAATCGGAGATCGCAAGGGCAGCGGAACATCGCAACAGAAAGTTGCGATTGCGATTGAAGTGGCGGACCCGATCGAGTTATGTACCACAGTTAATTGCTAATCGCATCCGAAATCTCAATCGCAATCGGAACTCTACGATTGATCGCACGACTTTGTAAAACGCTGCTATTGAAATGGCGGACCCGATCGTGTTATAAGCGGGAGTTGATATATGAAAATCGCATCCGGAATCTCAATCGCAATCGGAACTCTCCGATTGATCGCACGACTTTGTAAAACGTTGCGATTGAAGCCCGGACCCGATGGGCTTATTAACTATGATTAACAAGTGTTTTGAGTTCCAGTTCTAATCGCAAACGGAAATTTGTGAAGGCACTGTTATATATAAATATATATATATATATATATATATATATAAAGTGGTTGCGGTTGTATTAAAACATGTCGCGTCGTCTGTAGACCCACGGGCCTCAGCTTAACGGGAGGGCGATTATTAATGTAATGCAATTGTAATATATGTATGTTCCGGCCTGCGGAACTCGCCACATCAACAAGACACTTGCTGCGTGTAAAGGATTGAATTACAGTCAGCAGATTCATTTATATATAAAGCGCCGGTATAAAAATAAAATAAAAATGCAGTTCATAAATTCAAGAGTTATGCAGCAGCCATAAACAGAAAGGCATACAGAGAAGAGAAAGGGACAAAGAGACAGTTAGAGAAAAGACAAATGCGCAGCAAGCCAAGAGACAAAATGAGTGAGCTGGAGTTCACATTGTAATTCGAATGTAAATGTTTTAATCGTTTTTATTGTTGTGATGCATTGGCAAGTCTCCGAGAGAAAACAAACTCCCACTGTAATGTTAAAATTGACACCTACAATTATAATTTCTGAGTAAGCTGATAAAAGGAGTGAGAAGGCAGAAGGCAAAGAGACATGACTTTCCATTTCGAATTCCAAGCAGAATACAAACAGTCATGTGAGGAAATCTATAAATAATATCATCTTGATATGCAGAGAGAGTTTTTTTGAGAGCAGAGGTGAGAGTAAAGAAAGAGAAGGCAGAATATAGAAGAGTGAAGCAGAGAAGATCAAGAAAAGAAGAGCAGAAAGAGGAGCTATAGAACAGAGCTGATATCAGAGGTAAATCAGCAAACATTCAGTTTGTTAAATTGAGGAAGTTGGAGCTTCCCTATCAAGTTGAAGCTTGATAGTTGTCAGTTCTAGCTGACTGAGGTTGGAGCCTCCTGTAGGTTGGTGCCTGCATAAAATTGAAGGGAGTTGGTGCTTCCTTGCAAGTTGTAGCTTGCAGAATTGAGGATAGAGCCTCCTGTAGGTTGGTGCCTACAGAAAACAGTGGTGAGAGGGAGTTGGAGCTTGCCTTTGCATCACAACAATAATAAGATGTGGTTTTCTCCTTTTATGGGTTTCCACTTACATCTGCTGTCTCTATGTGTGCTTCTTATGTGTTGATGTGATTATTTCAATCTGCTTAATTTCTTGCTGCTTTCAACTTAAGTATGGTGTCACAATAAATTAATATTGGCTGCAAATAAGATTGTTCACATATTAAAGTTGTAAATAACTTTGGTGAAAATTTAAAAGGCTAATGCATGTATTAAACTGATTCACCCCCCCCCCCCTCTCAGTTTAATCAAAGATTCAACAAGATTATGCAATATTAATAATAAACATAAATTTATTGCAATTTAGGGAAAGCTCGTTCATGTTTTTTTCTTTATATTGCAAGGTTACTTTCTTTTTGAAGTAATTTTTAGTAGATCATAGCATATATTGAGGAAATATTAGTTTGACAAGAATTAGTTATTATCTCTTGAAACTTTAGGTATTAAAAGTCCATGACACAAATATATCACACTCCAAAATCCAAATAAAATGGAAGAGCGTTCAATTTTTTAAATCAAACTTTTATTGGTGAAGGGTTAATTTATTACGAGAACGTCATTAATGAAGTGCAAAATTTTAAACGTAACGTTTATTGACTAGAAAAATAATGACCAAAACGTCAAAAAAAATTGTGTGACGGGTAAAGAGAAATCCAAATTCCAACCCTGCCTGCCACCTGTTGGTGAGTGGAGGTTATTCACTTTTCATTTACAGCTTACCATGTTACTCATGTTACCAATATTTTCACATGGCTCACTTTTAGGTGACTACTTATTGTACTTCTTCTTTATAAAGAACAATTGGTAGATAATTGTATTATTTGAAATCTATAACAAATCCAAGCAACAAAATTACAAAAAATAGAAAATTATGCAAAAAATTCACCAAGGCACTAATGTGTGGATACCCTATCATTTCTTAGATCCTCATAACTTACCAACACCTACTATATTTTTATACACATAATATGGCATTTACCTAAAGTATTTCATATGTATCTAGAAGTAAATAAGTTGTATGACAATTGTTATGGCAGATATAAGATGTGTATTATAGTTTATATTTCATTTTTTCTTAAGTAGCATGCATGTGCGGTTCATATAGTGACTACAATTACCAAATATATTTCAGTGAAGATGTGAAGATGATCTCTCATTAGGTCCTAATTACTTAAAGCATCATTAATTAGCTTTTCAAATGAATAAAATATGTTAACAAATTAGTAAAAACTAGGAAAACAAATCATGCTTTAAAAAATATGGCACAATGAGTCACACTCTGAGATTTATTTAATTACTCATCAAGTGTCGCTACAACATATATATGATCACCATTACCATAGAAATGGGACATGTGACCATCATTTTGGTTTCGCCAATGACATTCCACATCATGAGCATTGTTTAGGGTTGATTGTGTTGATTTTTTTTTTTAAATCATTTATACATTTTATGGAAATTATAGACACAATTTATAATCACATTACAAGATAATGATGTATGGATATTCTTTATCATTTCTTAGATACTCACAACTTACCAACACCTAATAGATTGATATACACATCATATAGAATTTACCCCTAGAACGCCACATGTATCCTAAAACAAATTAGTTGTATGGCAATTGTTGATGCAGGGGCATTAGGCTCAAAGCAACCTTTGTCCATAAATAAATGTAAAGGGGGGTCTCATGTTTTATTTCCCCATGTATTTATTCATAGTTGAGTTATGTTTAGTTAATTAGAGAAGAAAATGTAACTTCCCGAATGATTAATGGGCACCTGAAGAGATAGTCAGTTTCAGAAGTTAAGCTAATTTTAGGAGTCCGTCTCTGTCTGTCAGAGGGTTAGTCTCATAGTTAGAGATATGAAGAGTTTTGAGCGTTAGAGGAGTTGAGTCGATTCAGGGTTTGTATAAAAATAAGCCTTATAGGCATAATAAGGCAGACCTGCATAGAGAACCGCATAGGCTGCGTAGGACTGTCGTAGAGAGAGAGTAGAGGATAAGGGCCAAGTAATTCAAAGATCTGGTCGAGCCAAAGTTGTAAGTACTTCAATGCATAAATGTAGAATTATTTCAATGGTATTGTGCATTTGTCGAGTTAATTATGGCGTGAATGGTTTCTGTGTCCCGATAATAAACTGTATAGTAGTCTAGAATACATACTTGATTATTGTGGTTTAATGGGGTCCTGTATGTTGAAAGAGGAACCAAGTCCTTTTCTAAATTACTAGCCTCTGTGTGAGAGGTTCTATCCTTTCCTGAACCCATTGGATATTACTTTAACTCAGTGTAAGAATTGACGGACGAATAAAGTTGTGTGATAACCTGTGTTAAGCGCCATGACAGTGGACGGTGTGGCATTGGACAGTGGTATGGAAATGTTGTGGTCGAGACTCGTGTAATACAGTGGGAAATGCCATGGTAGAGAGGCGAGACAAGTCCAAATTATGGATCTCCCCACAATGTAATAGAGAATTGTGCTCAAGCCTTCGATTCAAGGTTCGATCGATGCTACCACGTACATAGAACCAGCGTGTGAAGGAACCTCATGGAGTGCGAGTCCTTAATTGAATAAAAAAAAAACTAGTACAGGAAGATGCGAGTCAAAGGAGCGGAGGCAGAGTACAATAAAAGAAAGATCGACGGAACCTGGAAGATAAGAGACGGAACCCTGACCGAAGTGCACAGAAAAACCATCGTTTGGAAAATCGACGATATCACGCAAGTTTGGAGGTGGTAAGCAGAATTGGTGAAAAGGACGCGACATATGTCTCCGTGAGACACGTGGCCAAGGGTGGAATTATAAAACTGTTGTCATCACAGATTAACCCTTGGGCGTGTTTGTTATGCGAGATTTCGTTGTGTCCGTTGGATCCTCCAAACCGGCGCGATGCTCCATCGACCGTCAGATTGAGAGGTAAATTACTATGGAGCCAAGAATGCTTTATGTATGACCATTGAGTTATAGACCAAAGTCGAGATTTGTTACGATCTTTGACGATTGGTGGAGATTATAATAAGGAGGATTGTATAATTATGTGAATGGATGTGCATTTGGTTGAAACCAAGTGACGGAGTTCGAATTGACAAGGTCGACATACATTAAACACCACGGTTGAAATACGAGAGGGTCGAGCAGTTGATACATTCGAATATCAATTCGAATATGTAAAATGAGTGAGCCCAAGGTTTTGGGGTTTAATTCCTAAGTGGCTTGTATTTATTGTGGTATATATTAATGAGAGTAGGCTAGTCATTATATTCAGGGTGTGTAAAGAGCGGTTGAATGTTGATAGGTATGATGGGAATTAGACCATAGAACGTGGGGACTTATAGTATGGTTTAGAACCATCAAGTGAAGAAGTTCCGCATGCGAGAAGGCATGGCATAGGCCTTTTTAGCAACCTATAATATAGGAGTCATAATTTTGACATGACTATTGGTAATTTTGTAAATTTGTACAGACTTTTCCTTCTGGAAGTTGTATTCACATATTTTGTAAATAAAAATCAAAATCAAAAAGAGGGTAAAAAAGTCCTAAAAGAACAATCTAAGGACTTAGAAAAAATAAGATACCCCAAAGAAAAAATGAATAAAAAATGAAAGTGAGCAAGCATAAATGCCACTAATTTTTACTTTTTGACTATGGCAGAGTGTCAATAAATGCCATTAGTCCATGATGAGTTAAACAGTTCAATCTTAACTTGTCATTGTTTCAATTTCCTTTGTTATAGATAGAGAATAATGATTTGTTAGACAGTTTAATCCTAACAATTCAGTAGTTAGGTAGAGAAATAAAGTGAATCCAACAGTTTAATCTGGATTCATGGATGAAATAAGTGTAGAATTAGATAGTTTTACTTGCTTTCAGAAAGAATAAATGTTTTGAAGGTTGCTAGCTTAAATGCACCTACTACAAAGGAAGAAAAAAATGTTAGCATGGTAAGATGCGTAGGTAGAAGAAGGTGAAAAGTCTCAATGTAAATATCATTCATCATGGGCTGCAAAATAACTAACTTCCCCTTCCCATAGTCATGAAACATTCTAGACTATCAGTCAGAAAGGCTCAAGGCATTTCCTTGACTTTTGTTGGGACCAGACCCAAGGTTCTATGACTGATCAGTTGAAAGTGTGAAATGTCTATATTAATCCCTAAATCACATCATTTACCATTCATGCACTCATTTCCCCTGAAAAACCCTAAGTAAAACTTCGTTTTTACTTAAATATACTCTAATCCTCATTTGATTAAATTCCTACATCATTTCAAAGCATAAAGCCCTCAAAATCACATTTTATCCTAAGTCTAAGTGATGAAGTTATTATAATGCAAATTTGCTTTTTAATCTTCACTTTCTTAGTTATATTTATGTGTTTTTAAATATACGTTGTCCCCTTGTCATATTAACTCTAACTTATGTATTAACTCACTACAATTGACCTTTTCCTATTATATAACTCCTTTTATAAATAAATCCCAAAAACCCACTTATTATAACTTAAGCCAAAGTATTTTATTCCCACATGCTTAAATAAAACCCCTCTTATAACCCCTTTGGCTAAAATTTTATCCGTATATTTAATCCCGCTCCTATTGTAATTAAGTTTTCTTGATTTGATTTACCATATAAATAAAATATATGAAGAAAAATTTTAAAACATATGTTATATATGTTTTAAATCAAAAATCACTAATACATTTATCTCTCTCCATCGCATAAAATTCCGACCGTCCGATCTATCCTTCATCTCCCAAGATCAATGGCCCAAAGTGAACCCAATAACTTACCTTTTCCCCGCACCTTTCCTTTTGATCGTGGTTGTTCGCTCGTTGAATCTAGATCCAACGGTGCTAATACATTTTCGCGTTCATAAAGTAATCGTTTGATGTTTTGGAAAAGCCGCGCGAAATGGGTGATTTTTCCAAACCACCCCGCGCTTACGTGTCACCACCACGTTGTATCATGTTCGAAAAGCTAATTTTCGCTTACCACCATTTACCCGCGAGAATACCACTGGCGGTATTCCCTAAACCTCGCCCGTTTAACCCTAGTTTAATGTCATTTAACTATGGTTATACCATCGTTTAATACTTTAAAATTATATTTTTCATTCAAATTTTCACCTTTTCGCTTTAAACCTGTAAAAACATTGCAGAACTATTTTTCCTCAAAATCACGTCGTTTGAACCCTGAGAAACTTTGCAGAGCCATTTTCAACCTACCAATACCATTTTTCGACGCCCATTGCCCTGAATTTCCATTACAAAGTACTACATTGTCCTCTGCGAAGCCATTTTCAAAAAATTGAAGACTGAGCACCTCTACAACGTCTTCAACCGAATTCTGCTGGTTCTCCAGGTACTTTTCTTCGAACTTTCCCTCTGAGATTTCAAAAGTCCTGTCGATTTCAAATAATTACCAAAGTTACTGCAAAAAAGTGTCCATTTCTCAGGGGAAACTCTGTCAAAATTTCCTTGGAATCCCTAATTGCCCTTTCTCGCAGTTTTTTCCATACCCTAGTCCGTTTTGCTGTTGAAATCGATTTTAAATACACGTTCTGAGCTTTAAATTCCTTGAATTTCCTAAAAACCCTGCTCAGAAACCCCATTTTCAGTAGAAATTCGCCAAGAAACCCCTGTTTCTCATAAAG
This sequence comes from Pinus albicaulis, assembly GCA_034641835.2. Lineage (NCBI taxonomy): Eukaryota > Viridiplantae > Streptophyta > Pinopsida > Pinales > Pinaceae > Pinus > Pinus albicaulis. Next base: position 1,985,262 of record CM076576.1, on the reverse strand, counting down.
GAACTTAGCAAACCATTTAAGCTTGCTTCGTTCATATTAAAAATGACCAAGAAATAGGTAACCCCCAAGAATGGAGGCCCAAAATCTCAAAATAAGTCTTCTGCAAAGATTCCTCAGCCTATTTCTTTCAAAATCGACAAACCAACTCCTGCACTCATGGCTGATTCTACAGAAGTGGTCAGACCAGTCCAGCCTCCAGTCATTTCTCCAGAGAACAACCCTTTAGTTGATTTGGACTATAGAATACTATACCCTAATGTAGAATTTAACCTGCTTGATGTCTATAATTGGTGCTATGGAAAATCAGTGGAAAAGGGTGACAAAGATATTCCAATTTGGGAATCCAATCTTCCTAGATATATTTTCCCTCTCACCCATTCTATTCCTGACTTTATTAGATTATGCCAAGCCTATTATATGCCAAAACAAAGATGTATTGTAAACAAAGAAAAAAAGATCATGTTTTACATCACTGAAGAGTCCATAAATTCCATGCTGCAAATGAATCATGACCCCAATTCTGCTTCCCTATCAACAGAATATTTAACCCAATTATATCTTGACTTGGATTTCAATACTAGATTCAAAATATACCAGACTTTTTGTCCAAATCAAGTTGATATTCCTAAGTTAAATCCTCCTTTCGACACCTTTGATTTCCCACATGAGACTAGACAGATTGTCTCAATGCTCTCCTTCATACTAGGATACACCAGTGATGAATTCACTGATGTGGCTATCCTAGGTTTTCTGTCAACTCTAAGCCATGGTCAATCACCATCCATTCAGTTCAATTTTGCTAGATTTATTGCTGAAAGTATGCATTATCAGTTATCCAGATTATCAGAAGAAGGAGTTTTCAGATACTCCTCTTATCCACTCCACCTCTTCCTATATTATCAAACAGATAAGTTTCCAATTGAATGTCAGAAAGTGGATGCAGAAGGAAAAGTTCTATCAATAGTATTTTGGTCATCTATTCTAAGGAAATGGAACAGAGAGTATAGTTTTACAGATTTCAATGACTCATTTATAGCCCCTACTATGTATCTCTTGGAAAAAGAGGAGATCCCTAGGATCAATGATGAGACTAGAAGAATTCTGCAGTTATCAGGGAGCTACAAAACTGGAGATTGGTATTTATATAAAAATCATACAGAAATCAGAGTGTATGGCTCATACCTGGCCCCATATAAGTTACCCATATTTGTTACTACAAGAAAATTTGCTTTAGAATATCTGAGACAACTATTGAATGTAGATGAAATCAACTTCATAGCTTCCAGGAAAAAGACCCAATTTAGGATGAAAAATCAAATTGGGCCATTCATTGTGAATAACAGAGAAGCTGCCAATGAGATAAATGTCAAACTTAAAGAGTATAAGTTCCCATGTAGTTTTACATGGAATTATGACCCACAAGGTATTTTGAGTACAAGGGTAAAATGTAAGTTGTTTGTTTACTTGCATGATCCTAAGCCCCATATTGAAAGATATGTAAATAAAATTGAATGGGAGCCAAACACCCTATCTGATGATGATTCACAGGCAGTACAGGTAATACAGGTAGACAGTGGCAAAGGCAAACAGATTGAACAGAGACAGGTGGCTTCTACAAGCAAAGATACAGATAATGTACATAAAAGAGACAGAGAAGGAGATAGTTTCATAGCTGAGACTATTGAGGACAAAAAACTCAGAATTCCTTATAGTAAAAGAAGTAAGTCAACAGAAGAAGAAAAGGATAAGGCTGTAAATTTTGAAACAGATGATGAAGCAACAAGAATAGTCATTGAAACATTAAAAGAGCTTCAAAATGTAAAAATTGGAACACAAAAAAAAGATACAGTCATGAAGGAAAACCAGGCTACTGTCGATTTGCCTCCTTCTTCTCAGGAAACTGACAATACAGAGTCAGAGATTCAGATCAGATTCAGACAGATTAAAGAGAAGAATGAAGAGATCAAGAATCAAGTTTATTCTAGATTTCTTAAGGAAAAGCCTGGAAACAAAGACAGGCTTCTTTCAGCATTTTATTATTCATCCAATAAATTGGTAATGTCATTCTTGAAGCCTACAGTGGCTGAGCCAAAATCAGTGGCAGATTATTCCAAAACAGATTTTGAAGTGGATGCAGATGCCATTCATGAATTAGATCAAATTGAATTTCATAGGAGCAATACTGAAATGCTATATTCCGAAATTGTCAATAAAACTATGAAATCAATTAGGCTTGAGAAAACAATGCTCAACCTCCAAAATCAAATGAATTTGGACAAAGCCTCACTGTATGCTAATAATTTAAGAATAAAAGCACTAGAAGATATAGTGATTGAAGCAGGGGGTGACCCAACCAACATTGAAGGGGAAAAAGTCTTAATTAAATAGAAAAATGAGGATATAGCTACTCTTAGAAAACAGTTGAAGTTGCCTCAGAGTGAAAACTATCAAGCAAAAGAAATTCTACAGCAAAAAAAAAAGAATGATGAATTAAAGCAGCTTGTGCATCAAATGACAGATCAGATAAAAACAATGGAAAGTCAAACAGAAGCTCTAATGAAAGAGAATGAAGAACTAAGAAAATCACAACCAATGGTCATTCCTACAGTGATCCCCACTATAAACACTGCTATACCATCTACTTTGGCAAAACACTTGGCACCGAAAGGAGTACTGGAAACTGCAGTGCCAATTACTTCTCAGGAAATCTCTGCCTCTTCTTCTTCATCCTCACAGAGGAGCACACTACAAGACCAAGCAGCCATGATCAAAGTTATGGAGGACATATCTATTAAAGATAAAGAGATTCTTAGTTTGAAAGGCATTATTAAAAATTTAGAAAATTCCAAAAATGATGCCTTGATTACTTCTAAAGGACATGAGCAAAGGGTCGATCGACTACAAGAATAGGTAAAGATTCTGCAAGCACAAGTAAATCTTACAGATCAAGTGGCCTATATAAAAAATCATTTATGGACCAAAATTATTGAAGGCATTCATTCTCAATGGCCTTCAATTCGGATAATTTATGAACAGAGGGATTTACTTCAAGTTTCTAATGCAGAGATTGAAAAGACTAAGAGGGAAATTGACAATAAACCAGCACAAGCAATCCAACTCATAGCTTTTTTAAACAATAAAACCAGGGAAGAGTTGGAAGAATTGAAAATTGTTGATAGAACAGAAACCATTCTTCAAATCAAAAAGGTCCTGAACAAAATAAACATAATGAGTAATCTAGAGGACCGGTGTAAAGACATGAATGTATCCATCTCAAGATTTTTAGCCAAATACAAAACATTGTCAGAAGCAGGTTTGCCTGATATTCACACATTGAATGACAAGTTAATGCCTCAGAAATATTATGATCTAAAAATCAGAAATCATGCAAAAGAGCAAGCCAGACAACCACTGCCTCAAGGATCACCAACAGGCAAAATACTTCTTCAGTATTTTGAAAATTTACTCTTTTTAGATAATGCGATCAGGCATATGTTCACTATCAAGCCTAACTTTGCCAAGTATACAGAGGCAGATGAAAGTTACAGAAAATTGAAGACTATGAAGATCCCCTCTGCAGAAAAGTGGCAAGAATTCACAGATATGTTGTGAATTTAATGGATAAAAAACAGGAAATTCACTTGGAAATTAATTTTTTACTATTACTTCAAATGGTAAAAATATAGGGTTAAAGTGTATCAGTAGGTGAAAGAGTATCAGTGAAAATAAAGTTACTGTTGGTTATTTTTTAATTACCATAGTAAAACAGCTCAAATCAGATGAATAAAGAGTATCAGCGTTGAAAGTTAGAGGAAATGAAAGTTCTTCAACCACTTTCCACGATAAGATGCACCTAATGCCAGCAGTAAACACAGCACAACAACAATCAGTTCAAATTAGAATAATCAGTTCTATTTTTGCTTGTAAAAAGGTAACAACTTGCAAACTATTTTGCAGTTGTCCCTCTTTTTAAGTTTTCTTTCCTATTTTTTATTAAAACATTATCTCAATTCCTGAGATATTTTGTAAACATTTTTTTGTATAAATACTTCACAATTCGAAGTATTCAATGTGAATAAAATTTCTCAAGACAACTATAGTCTTATTTGCTGGTTATATTGAAGTTGGTGAGTCAATTAGTGAAAGCAGCAGACTGGAAAGAGATCAGAGACATCATAGCTAAGGATTCTCGTGGTGACAAGATAAGTCTCGTTTCTTTCCTTGTTTTCAGTGTATTTCTTTAAAGTTTACATTCATTCATATTATGTTTTTCTAGTCTATAATGATCAACTAAGGAAAATTAAACAGGATTAGTGATAATAAGCTCCATGTTTCGAAACTTGTTGGCATTTTAATGTTTTCTACTTGATAACCGGACCATAGAATTCTTAATTGCTCTAGGTCCCAGTTAGATCCCCTTCTTCAATCTTCTTATCTATAGCTTAAGGATTCTTAAGTGCCCTTTTGCTCAGATTCCATCCACTCCATCAAATCAAGCCTATACATAGCCTTATAAGGTCACCTATCTTGACCTTAGCACATTTGCATCTCTCAGCCTTATTTCTTAGTTCTGCTTGCCTAGAGAGTTGAATCCATTGCCCAATATTCTGGTAGATCCTTCTGGTTTACCTTGAAATCTCTTTATTCCCACCAATCTTTTAAAATCAAACCCAAATACACAATCATAGCTAGCCTAATATCTGTTACTAAAACAAAGCTAAATCATACGGAGAGATCCCTCTCTGGAGTTCAAGAAGGCTAGATCTTGAATTCCCAAAGCTGTTCTTGGTTACCCCTGATGTTCTTAACTACAAAAATCCCCATCCCACAACCTGAGAATTACTAGGGTGATAACAGGCCTTGGGGGTATTATGATCCTTGGAGGAAACTCCCACATCTAGAAGAGTTGACAGAGAAAATTGGATTGAGTACAAAGGTGTGGCAAGTGGGTTTTACCCTGCACCAATTGTTATGGTGAATATATGATGTGTATTACAGTTTATCTTATAATTTTGTTGAAGTAGCATACAACAATTCACATAGTGATATGAGAACCACTCTCTAGAGTATACATCGATTTTTTACACATGGATTTTCAGTTTCTTTTTAAGATATATCATTGGTGATGATCACATGATTATATAATGAACCATTAAGTTGAATTATGAAATTATTCCTCACAACACACACACACACATATTGATGAATTAATAATTTTTCTCATATAATTTTTTTAATCTATTTTGAAAAAAAAAAATTATATATAATTATTTCTAAGAAGAACAAGAGAGAATTCCTTACCATATCTTCGTAAAACATATAATATAAAGAAAATTAATCTATTGAAATTTCATTTCCAAACATATTCATGGAGTAAAATGAAGATTAAAAGGAGATATTCATGGATTTACCTATAACATCACCTCATAATTAAGAACGTAAATGTACAATATTGATGATACATAGGTTAGGAGAAAATTAATCTATTGAAATTTCATTTCCAAACATATTCATGGAGTAAAATGAGGATTAAAAAGAGATATTTATGAATTTACTTATAATATCACCTCATAAAAGTGTAAATTTACAATATTGATAAAATTTATTTATATATGATATAATCTTATAATCAAACAAACAATTGCACCGGGGGTGCAATCCTCAAAAATTTTAAACTGTCTAATGTATATGTTTTAAAATAACATAATACGCCCTTTTTCCTTTTACATTAGCCTTTGGGCTATTTTAAAACACATGCTATTACATATAATAACAAAACAAAAAACTATTAAACCAAACCTATTTAAAGTATTCGGGGCCCACATTACAAATGCCCAAAGTGAAATATTTGTGCATATGTTATATATGAGCCAATGGTTTAAATAACTATCGGGCGATGAAACAAAACTTATAAAAAAATATTAATAAAACTATATCATACGTCTGGACTTCAAAAAAAAATAAACCCAATTTCAATCACAAATTCGCGTTCCAAAATAGACTGCTGATGTCACCCTAATTTGTGACGAGAAAACTTCATAGAATATGCCATATAAAAATTCGGGTCCGTTTTTTGGCTTTGCGTACGGAGGAAAACTGTGACGCGAAAATAAAATTAATTATGCCCTATAATGTTTCAGGTCCGGAATTCCACAATGCAGACGGGCCAAAAAATAAATCATTTATTTATTTATTTATTATTTACAAATAAAGGGATTTGACCAAAGTCAAATTTTTTTCCCTCCAACAAATATAATAAAATATTCCATAAAAGTTGAATCTTGATTTGGTTAATAATATTTTAATTATACACCATTATCTATACTAACTCAATATTTTGTTATAAATAGAAGGGTTTTTCCATTCACTCACTACTTTTTGTTGCCTAAAGATCACTCTAAATCTATACTTTTGGTCTGACTTTGATCCACCATCATTGTCATATTTTGCTACCATTTTTCTTGTGAGCTCCCTTTGAGTTCCATTTTTGTCTAGGTTTTCTACACCATCAAGAGAGAGGGATTTTGGATCTGAAGTTTTGAGGACTTACAAGAACCCATCCCATCGAGGGGGACTGATAACATCTTTCTATGTTCCCTCCCCAGGTGTCAAAAAGTACAAAAAGTATTTAAAACAACCTTGTCTTGTCTATTGGATACATGGAGAAACTCTTGATTTTATTTACTACTTAATGTCTTTTAATGCATAGATCTAGATTTTGCAGCATTTATCTTGGTCAAATAATTGCAGATCTAAAGATATTGGTGGCCATCTTTGCTATTAGGGTTGTTTTTTATGCACAACTAAAGTGAGACTTTTTCGTACACTTGCGTTTAAGATTCATACTAACAATTGGCGATTCTACTAGGGTTTACGATTACGACCTCTGTCATTTTTCAGATCCCTGCATATCCAGCTACTTCAAACCCTAGGATTTCTCTTCAGCTTCTTGTTTTTCTTTTCTTGATGTTTTTTTTAACCTATAAAACCCTAAAACATTGAAAATTCTAACTTCCATGTGTTTTAGGACCTATTGCGCAGGTGACAGGCATCAGCCGCAGCTGAGACGACAAACTTTTCTAAAACATGATCCCGAGAGTGTTGGAAGTGCAGGTTGCACTTTTTGGGCCTAGACCTACGACCTGAACCTCTAGGGTGCAGAAAAAAGGCCAAAATATGTGACCTCTGCATAACACAGGTCAGAAACTGCGACCTGGACTTTTTGCAGGATTTTTTTGAGATTTTTCTGGGTTTGTCTGGGCCTCTGTTTAGGGTTGTCTGACCTTCGTCTTCGCCTGTTTTGGACATGTACTTGTTCTGTTTTTCTCATCAAAGTGGGAACCTAGCCCCCTAGGGCTTCAGTACCCTCCACCTTTTGTGGAAGATTTTTAGCTCTTGCAAGTCGTCTGAAATTTTAGTGTGTTCAACCTTTTTTCATATATGATCCCTTACCTTCAGATCCACTTCAGATTGGTTATTTATCCATCCAAAACACCTCCTTTTAGTTTTTTTTGGGTTTGCCTCTAGGGTCCCCTTCGCTTCCCTCCAGGTTATAGCCTTTTTCCACCTCATTTACAGTAATTTTTCCTCTAAATTTTTGTTGTTTTTCAGCACCTATTTCCTGCAGATATGACCTTTAGATCATTGTCCCTCCCGACTTTAGATCTATTGGCTATTTTGGTGTGTTTTCACTATATTTTTTCCCACCTACAGACTAGTTGTTGAGAGGCCCAACTCCTTAGGTTTAGATTAATGCATAATTAGTTGTTTATTTTTTGTTATTTCAGTTTCATATACTTTTATCTGCAAGTTTATTTTCAGTTATACAGCACATTTTTTTCTTTTTCTCTACAAACGTCTAGGTTTAAAAATTAAAGTTTACACACTTAACACACACACCCTAAGTGAAAAAGAGCCTGGTTAACACCACCAGGAAAATACTTTAACATTGTAATCAATTGATCATGCACCTTTCTGCCCTTGTTTCGACATTGTAATCAGTTGATCCTGCACCTCCTTGCCTTTGTTGGTCTCTCTTCCCTTTGTGTCGTGTTTTTTCTTTCATCATTGCGCCCCTAAGGCATTTATCCCAAAGACTTCTTGGCCTTCATCCTCAGTTTCCAGTAGGAAGACTTACTCCTCCACGTAGGATTCGAGTTAGTCCTCCACCGAGTCCGCACTCTGACTCCTAGTCTGGTTCATTAGGTTCCCCTTCTGGTTTTGCCACTAGTTCTCCCCCTGTCACCTTCACCATGTCTGGTTCAGGACCTAACGCTAGTGGTAGCCCTGGCCCTAATGCTGGGAATACTACTAGCAGGACCGCAACAGGAACTACCCCAACTGCTCCCTTGCTCCCCTATATGGCAAGCCTTAGTCTTCCCAATTTTAACCAGTTGATCAATGACCCCATACGCCATGATGCTGGTTGGCCTACTATGCCAAACAATCTCCCTTCCGACATCCCCAAGTTTGAAGGTCTTACTGGAGAAGATACTACAAACCATGTTCGATCTTTCTACATGTGGTGTTCGTCTAATTCCATTACTGATGACTATGTCCGTCTATGGTTGTTCCAACGTACGCTTACTAGCGAAGCTTCTAAGTGGTATGTTGATCAGGCTTCATCCTCTCATACCACCTTTGCGACTCTTGCCCAAGATTTTCTGTCTTATTTCCAACTTCCCCTTCATTATGACACTAGTACCAAACTTTTGACTTCTTTCCGTCAATTGTCTGCGACCCGCCTATCTAATCATGTCCAAGAATGGCAGAGAAGAAATATCCTATGTCGAGCCCCTACCTTCGAAGACCGTATCTACATGGACTGGTTCCTTAGATCCCTTTTTTCTGCTACAGGCAAAGATGTCACATCGCATTTCCCTCAAACCGAAGAAGCCGCTCTCCAGATCATGTTAAAATATGAACTGATCCATGCTCAGTCGGGTTATGTTTATATCATCTTACCTGATCTCCCAAGACCCGGTGGTGCCAACGCACCGGGGGCATCTCATGTTGCCGATGGTATCGTTGGAACTCTTTCTCATCCATACGCTCAACCTCCCATGGGCTATGGTTTCCCTCAGGGAGGGGCCAACACCTGTAGCACTTTTCCCCCTCCCGGTAGCATGTATCCAGGATACGACATGCCTCCTCCTTTTGCCCAACCTGTTTACCACAATGTTACTCACCCTCCTTATTATCTGTATCCGCAGCCTAGTGCTCCAGATCCTCAAGCATTAGCACCTCCGCCTCCCTTGCCTTCTCAACCCCCACAACAACAGCCATCGCCTCAGGGGCAGGTGTATGCACAGCAGGGCGCGACTAATCCTCCTATTTCCAAAAAGAAGAGAAAAGGCACTCAAAATCAATCTTCCCTTGGTAATCCTGGACCTAATCCCCAAGGTAATGCACCTAACACTTCTAACCAGCAATAGGGCACTCATCCCAAGCAGGACAGGCATGTTCGCACGAATAAGCCTTGTTCCTATTGTTGTGTTTATGATCATTAAACGCACGATTGTCCTCTTTTACCACAGGTGCGGCAGATGTGGGAGACTCAAGCAGCATCGCGAGGACAACAAGCTTGCTCTTCCGTCCCTCCCAATGATGCGCCTAGTCAGCCGGTTGTGTTTACTAATCCTTTCCCTCAGCAAGGATTTGTGGCTACTCAACCTCCTCCATTTGGTACCTCCGATTACCAGATTCTCATGATGAACTCTGACCAACCCATTACTGTTGATCTCAACCTTCAGACTCAGTCCCGTCAGTACAACAAGACTCCCGCTACATCTGCCCTCGAGCCCCCTTCTTCAGGTTCTCCAGAGCCTCTTTCGACAACCAATGGTCCTTTGCATATCCCTCAGCCTAAGGCGGAGGTTCATACCAAGATCCCTAAGGGACCATTACGCTGAAATGCTTCTTCTGGAAAAGCTACCCATTTGTATAGTATAGTAGATGATTTGGTGCAGTCTCCTGCTACCATCTCAACGCTGGAAATCCTCTAGTCATGCCCTTCACAACGAAAATTTCTACTATCTTCCATGGGAATTGTAGATCCTTCAGATGATCGATTGATCATCTTCGATTTTGACCGGTTAGAACATCCTCCTCTTCCTGCTTCCATCGCCTTCCAAATCCTCGTCAAGTTCTGAAATGCCAACGTTTCTTGTTATATCATTGATGAGGGGGCATCCACCTGTGTGATGTTTGCTTCAGTTTTGAAGTAACTCGGATCACCTGAGTTGGACCCTTCCACTATCACCCTCTGAGCGTGGGACGGCCACTCCTCCAAGCCCATTGGCATGTTCCACAATTTTCCTATTACTCTTGTGGGCAAGATTGTTTGCATTAACGTAGAAGTCATTGACGCACCCTTAGATTACAACATTCTATTGGGTCATAGCTACACCTATGCGATGTTTGTTGTACCATCTGCAGTTCACCGCAAGATGTCCTTTCCCCATAATGGAAAGATAGTCACCATTGACCAGTTGACATACTACAAACCGAAGTCTCAGACCTCCCCTGAGTCCATCATATCTTCGGTGGCCAATAAGAAAATCGTCGACCCCTTGACCAGTGTCTCACCCGGAGTCTACAAAGACTGAGTCTTTGCTTGGTTCATTCCCTGGTCTTCCTCCTCCTGTCTCTGATCTCAGCTCATCGAATGTTTGCATGATGCAATCATCTTGGGCTTCCCTTAAGCAGCCTGCTTCGGCTAGTCAACAGCCCCGTCCTCCACAACCTGCTCCTAGCGCTTCGATTTAGCCTTCTGGACCCCCTCCTCCTGGCCCTTCACCTGCAACTAGTGTTCCTAACCCTCTCTACCCTCCTGGAATGGTTCCTCTAGGCCTTAACCATCTCGGAGCTGTCGCTCCTAGCCATTACCCCTCTGGTCAGATAACGTTCCCATCTCCCCCTCCTGGAGTGTTCTCAGTACCTGTTATGGCTACCTTATCCCTTCTTCACTTGACCCTGGGTATCCCCGTCTGGTACATTGATCCCCTAGCCGCTACCCCACCTAGTCAGCCCAAACCTTATCTTGCTTTGACCCCGGTCCAACCAGTCCCCATGACCCCTCCCTCTGCTACTGTGCCTCAGCCACCTCAACAGGAACCTCCTCCTGTTGCGAAAGTTTTGGGTGAAGGGGGAAAAGCTCGCAAGAAGGCATATAAAGACAAGGTTGCCCCGACAAACCATGCTCCTCCTCAGCCTCCAAAGCATACACCTCTGTGTGCTTTGTGTGATGTTTTCGGTCATGCCACCCATCATTGTCCTGAATTTCCTTGTCTCAAGCCCATGGTTAACAAATTGTTTCCAGAGTCTAATATCCCAGAGGTATATGTCACTATACCCGATGCACTCCCGAAACTCAAGTCTTTGCACACAAATCATCATTGTGCTTTGTGTGATTTCCATGGCCACTATACTTACCTCTGTCCCCGCCTCAAGGAGTCTCGCACCTCTCTAGCGACAGTTCGCCAATTCAAGGCCAAGTGCAATGAGTCCACTGCTCCCTTAGTTGCGTGTTTTGCTTCAGCATAACCAGAGGACACATTCACTCCCATAGACATTCCCCCTCCAGATGTCGCAATGACAGACTCTTCGTCCACTGTCTACTACCTGTCATCATCTATGAGATCCACGGTGGAAGACCCCCTTGGGACTTCCCCTTCTGTTTCGCCTGACCTCCCTTCAGCGATCACCTTGGGCTCAACATAAGTGGATCCTTCATCTACTTGTTTTTCAGTCACCCTCCGTGACGATGCACCTGTGAACCTTTCTTCTCGTGATGATGAGTCAGGTAGCTTCGCCGCATCACGTGGTATTTCTTCCACCAGTCACCCCATATTCTATTACGATGACGAAAATATGGAAGTAGTCACCACCCCTAACTTTATCTATCCCCCCTTACATCGAACCCTTACATTTGAACCACATACACCTTGTGGCCATTACATTGACACCCAATGTTTGGGTAAGGGGGCACCCATATTAGAGAAACTAGGAGAAGAAATTATCCACAACTCTCCTAGTGTATCCGGTCATGTCGACTCTAGTACCATTATTCTTCCCCATTTAGAAGAACCTCTAGATTCCCATATCACTTCAAATCACTCTAGGGATGATACCCCTCATCATTCCTTCATCTTACATCAGCAACCCAATCCCCTAGACATTGTTGTTGACCAACTTGTGGGCTTTCTAGGAGAGCACCAGTTCATTATCTCCAAATCCACTCTTTGGGATAGTGACAACATGTATGCCAACCCAGAAACTTAAGTCCATTTGCTTCATATATGCAGTACTAAAAGAGATTGGTAATCCTCCATTACCTTTATCGAACTGCATAACCATAACGAAAACAAATGGTGCACCACATCATAAAAATGTGTTTAGCTTCCCTCTTTCTAAATACATTTTGGCATGACCATAACATGCCTGGGGGCACCTATGCCCCTCAACCATAAAAAACCCAGATCTCAGCCAAAAAATAGCACAGAAAACCCCTCTCTGTCAGGTCACAGTTTTCTGCCCAAAACTTGCTACTCAGGTCACATTTTTTGCCCCAAAAGTGTGACCCGGCTGTGAAGAAGAGAAGGGATCTATTCCTAAGCTCTGGGAACCTAAACTAAAATTTCAATCCATTGAAATGAAATAGTAGGGTTAGGCCTCTTACCTGCAACTGACGGATCTCGATTCCAACGGTCGGTTTGTCCACTACGCTCGCCGCAAGATTTAGGGCCTTCTCTCCTCTCTACATTCACCACAGCTCCACTTGAAAATGAGTGAATTTGGAGGGGAAATGCCTTATTAAAAGAGAAACCACTGATTTTTCTTTCTCCTGTTGCAGCCAAACCGTAGCTCAGTTTGACAAACCGTCTGTACTGTTGGAAAGCTCTCACCAAGCTCTCAAATGGGTATTTGTTATTTTTTTGTGATTTGATACTTCACCATGACACATTTTGTCCAAGAAGCATCACTTTACCACTCTTCAAAATCAAATTTATTCATTTGCAACACTTGTACTTGGGGCACCACTTTACCTCCATACTTGTCCATGCTCGTGTTGATTTTCGTCATGAGTA